>JAPKLX010002459.1:0-13102 GCA_026898415.1 Leonotis leonurus
ACCAGCAAGTCTTAAGACAGAATGCTAAACCAGCAAGTCTCAAGACAAGAACGCTAACCAGCAAGTCTTAAGACAGAATGCTAAACCAGCAAGTCTCAAGACAAGAACGCTAACCAGAAAGTCTCAAACAGAAGATGAAGCTAGTCAACTTTAACAGAAAGTTGAACCAGAAAAGCTTCAGGCAGAAAGATAGAAAATGCTTCGACCAGAAAAGTACTTCAACCAGAGAGTAGGTTAACATGTGCTTTACCAGAAAGTACTTCAACCAGAGAGTAGGTTAACATGTGCTTTACCAGAAAGTACTTCAACCAGAAAGTAGGTTAACATATGCTCGACCAGAAAAGTACTTCAACCAGAGAGTAGGTTAACATGTGCTTTACCAGAAAGTACTTCAACCAGAAAGTAGGTTAACATATGCTCTACCAGAAAGTACTTCAACCAGAGAGTAGGTTAACATGTGCTTTACCAGAAAGTACTTCAACCAGAGAGTAGGATAACATATGCTCTACCAGAAAGTACCTCAACCAGAAAGTGTCTAAATCAATATTCAACCAGAAAGACACTAGACCAGAGAGGACACAACCAGAAGGTTAGAAGCAAACCAGAAAGAGCAGAATCAAATCAGTCGATGAAGCATTAAAGACTTTCCATTGAAGATTTGGAAACTGAATCACTGATTGACATGAAGAAGGAAAGCAATCACAGATGATCTGCTTACCAATCATAGAAGATTCAATCAACAACTCTACAAGGAAAGAAGCGTTATGACTGATTGGCAATTAACAAATCAAATCAACGCCAATCAACAAACGGCTAGAATTTCAAATTCAAAGCCTATATATGTTTAAAGATTTAAAGTCTGAAGATCATATAAGAGCAGACACAAGCGATATACTGCAAAAAAATATTCTCAAGCATTCTATCTCCAAATCAGACAAAAGCTTCAAACCGTTCGTGATCGCAATCACACCTCGATTCAAGTCTGTCTTATCGAGAGAAGAAGGAGATCTTTACTAGCTAGTAGTTTTCTAGTGGATTAACGTGAAGATAGCCTGTTTACAGTAGTTTTCTGTAAGTTGTAAAGGGACACGACCCTTATTCGTGCATAAGTTTCAATAAGGTTTGTAATTGGAACTTGTGGCTCGTTCTCAGCGAGGTTAAATAAGAAGAGTATCCTAGTAGTGGATATCTAATCCAGTTTGGATTAGACCGTGGACGTAGGGGGTTTCCCGAACCACGTAAAAAATAACTGTGCCATTTAAATTCTGCATTTTATATTCAGTTGTTTTTATTCTGCATCTGTCATACTCATTCAAACCTGCATTCTTAATCTATCTTCTAAATACTCGATTAAGCTTTCAAAAGATTTTCTTAACAAGAGCACCAACTTAGTCCACCATTATTCCGCACACAATACACTGCTGGAAATTAAGTTTACACTTACTTTCTGCCTTGTATATCTCACGTGAGAGATCTTACTTGGATAGAACTTAATTGATTAGAAAATCATAGTGTTCTATCATCTAGAGCAATCTGTAATTCAGAAAGCTCACATCTCTCTGATTGAAATTGTCAAGTAAACTGAAAAGTTTGCATTTGGTGTATTCCCCCCCCCCCCCATACACCAAACCTTGCTCTTTCGGGACCAACACATTCAAACGTCCGGGTTTTATCATTTATACAAATTGTGACGACATGATTTTCATGATATAATAAGTACATAACATAAGATGTTGACAAAAAAAAACATAAAATCCGGTCGTTAAAAACAAAAACCCGGTCATGGTATGACCGGGTTTAAGTTTTCGCGGCCGGGTTTTATGTTTGGTGATAGATACTACGAACGGATTTTTATGTTTTGGAATTTTGATTATATTTTGATTCCAAATATGTAATATATTGTTCAGATGGACGGATGGAAGTATATAAACGTAAGGTACAATGGGTTTTGGGAAGACAATGTGTACGTTGGCGGTAACGAATGGTCCACTCCTGTTACCATAGACCCTGCTCGGATTGAAGATTTGAGGTACAATATACGACATATGCTGCATGATATTGGGATGAGTACAAATTTTGAGATTTACCGGATATCTTCGTATGATGGTTGTAAACGTCGCGTTTGTAATGATGATTCTTTCAATCTTTTGATTCCCGATGAGTGGAGTCCAGTGGTGTATGTGGATGTTACTAACGAGACACATGATGTGGGATCCTCGAGTAGAAGTTCAGATTTCATGGGGACGTCGGCATATAATACGCAACAATATAGTACTCAAAATGAAGATGGAGGTGCGTTTGTTAATCAGATAGCGGTAGCAGATTGGTTTGGTGACATTAATATCGAAGAAGTTCCGTGAGGTTCATGGCGGGCATGGCCGCAATCTCCTATATGAGCTTCTATGAATGAAGATGATGTTCCGTCTGGTTCGGTGCATAGAGATTGTGAAGATGACGACATCGGCAAAATTAATTCGGGAGAGTCAGAACCTGATGCATCAGATACAGATTCCGAGGAGAATATAAGGAAGTTTACTTTTGCTGATTGTGCTGCATGGATACGACAACATGGTGGTTTTGCTAGACTGATAGAAATGTTGCATCCAACCCCAAACTTGCAGGTTGATGAAGAAGAGGAATTGGATCTAGATGAATTGGAAAATTGGTTGGTGCCTATGATTCTGTTGACAGATAGAGCTTCACTCGTGGCATGTGAAGAAGAACCAAGCCAATTATCATATTTAGAGAAAGGTGCCATATACGATACGAAGGATCAATTGATAGTTGTTGTCGGCATGTGGTACATGGAACAAGGCGTGAAATATTGAATTTATAAATCTGATAATACTTGATTAGTGCTTTATGTTCACTTCCTGAGAAGAAATGCACTTTCGAGCTCCGTGCTTCTGGATCTGGTGATGATACAAATCAGTCTTGGAGAGTTTACAAGTTTACTGATAAGCATACGTGCATCATGGCATTTGACTACGTTCCTCCAACAAGAGTTCACTCAAAGATTGTGGCTACGTACTTTGCGAAGAAGATTCGTCATGATTTTCAGATAATTAAACCGAAGGAGATGGTACAAGAGTTGCACGAAGAGTTTGGAATGCATATTAAATACGATTTGGCATTGCGAGCACGTCAAATGGCTGTTGAGATGATCTATGGTGGGTATGATAAGTCATTTCATATGTTGCCAGGGTACCTTTACATGCTTGAGAGAACAAATCTGGGAATGATCACTGATTTAGATGTCGGTTATGACGATAGATTCCAACATGTGTTTGTTGAGCTCGGAGCATCTCATCTCTCCTTTCCATTATTGATGAGGACCCTCATAGTTGTGGATGGGACGCACTTAAAAGGTAAGAACAAGGGCATATTGTTCGTAGCAGTGACAAAAGATGGAAACGAGGGTGTTTACCCTCTGGCATATGGTGTTGGTCCAATAGAGAACGACGTGAGTTGAACTTGGTTTCTGCAGCGTCTCAGAAGTGCGTACGGTTGTTCACCACAAACATTAATAGTATCAGATGCCCACAAGTCCATAGCAAATGCTATACAGATAGTATTTCCAGTGGCAACTCACGATTTGTGCTACTTTCATCTCATGGAAAAGATGAAACAATGGGGAAAGCATATCATATCGCTGTATCAGAGAGCAGCATGTACATATCGTCCAATAGAATTTCAAAAAAGAATGTCCCAAATTGCTGCTGCTAAACGAGAGGCGTACGAAAAGTTTCTGCGTGTAGGTCCTGAGAAGTGGGCTCGTTCACAGTGTCCTATTAGTCGTTATAGCATGCTTACGTCTAACGCTGCGGAGTCATTGAACAACAGATTGTTATGGGCTCGTAGATTGCCGATATGTTCCATGATTGAATCAATAAGGATAGCTATCGAGGAATGGTTCAGAAAAAGGAAGACGGCGGTTGTGCGTATTCAAGATATTTTTACTGAACAAGCATCTTTGAAGCTCGAAATACAACGGGAGAAATCGAGGACATACACTGCACAACATGTCAGGGATGAGGTGTACATTGTTTTGATAGTGAGCAATCCACAACCTCATATGGTCGATCTTGCATTTAGAACTTGCACGTGCTGAGAATTTCAAATGGACGGTATTCCGTGTTCACACACCATCGCTGCAATTAGGTATGTAGTTTACTCATTTATATTTTGCTAGTTCATTACAAACAATTGATTTTTTTATTCATTATTAAGACAAAAAAAATTCAGAACCTGTATCTGAATATGTGAGTCATTATTACACCCGAGAAGCACTAATTCAAACATATGCTGGCTCCATTATGACCGTGCATCATCGAGATAATTGGATGCTTCCAGTTGGAATAACTACAATAGTTGTATTACCTCCGGTTGTTATCCGATTGCCAGGTAGACCTAGGATGACTAGAGCTCGAGCAGGTGGTGAAAGAGCATGTCAACAAACTGGTGAAGCGGAGAGTAGTGTGCCTCGTCGAAGAAAATGTAGTTATTGTCGTCAATTTGGTCATAGGCGCCCAAAATGTCCGCTGCTAGTTGACGAGGTTGAGTCAAATTCAGAATGATTCTTTTAGTTTTGTAATGTTCGCAACTTGTTTAATGTAATGTAATGTTTGCTACTCGTTGACGAGGTTGAGTCAAATTTAGTAATGTAATGTCCTCGTTGAATCCTTATGTAATTTGTTTTTTCTATAATGTAATGTACGATGCTTGTAACTTAATAATATGATATTAATAATAAGAATAAGTTTAAGTTTCAAATAGGAAAAACATTTAGTAATTACAATAAAACGATCTTATAGTTCGTCACAAATAGAGAAACACATAATCGCTATTGCCAAAGTTCTTGCAATGAGAATGGGTCTGGTTATGGACTTGATCATTTCTGAAAATCAAAGTGCATTTGTTGAAGGGAGATTTATCTTTGACGAGGTTATTATCCTTAATGAAATGATCGAGGAAGCCAAGAAGAAAAAGTATGAAAAATTATTTTTTAAAACAGATTTCGCGAAGGCATGTGACTCTGTTGAATGGGATTTCGTCGATATCATGCTTGAAAAGATGGATTTCGGTTCAAAATGGAGAAAATTGTTTAGTCTCATTTTGTTCGTCTAAACTTAGGTTTTTCGTAGCTCTATTCATATTATTTTCCCTCGTTCCGTGATGTTTTGGCCCGAGTTATGTTTCATTTTATATTTCAGGATCATTGGCCTAAACGAACGTCGAAAGTAGAAAAAAAACGAGAAAAGATGAGAAAACGAAGAAGTGTGCCGAAGGGCATGTCGGCGACCGAGCCAGCGCCGCGCCAACTGCACACCAGCGACCGAGAGGACGCGCGCCAGACCGTGTCAGCGGCCGCTAACCATGCTCAGCGGTCGTTGACTAGCCAGGCTGAGCCAGAGCCCGCGCCAGCGGCCGTGCCAGGCCGCGGCACACGAGTCAGCGGCCGCTGACCTATCTAAGCGGTCACTGACTCCCCATTTTTCGCGCGGGCCGTTGCAACGAACCCTAGCGCCACTCGGAACAACCCCAGTCAGCGGTCGGTGACTTCCAGAGACTGCTGAGTTACCTCTTGCTATAAAAAGACACGTCGTGCCATTAATTCGATACATCACAATTCTCCATACTTCGTACCGACTCCTTTTGGCACGAATACCTAGACTAGTTTTCCAACATATTTCCATTGTTTTTAGTTCATCTCGATCCCGCATTCAAGGGTCAAGACTTAGCATTCTAGATAGGATTTTTCGTTCCGTTCTTCGTTTTGGAGTTAGCCGTTTACAATATTCGAACACCGTTATTTCCAGACTTTCATTGTCGTTTCCAGACGTACTTCAAGTATTAATTCAAGTTCGTTTCTTTCCCTTTAATTGTTGCTTCGTCTATTTTACTTCTATCGTTTGTTTCGTTTTATGCTTTCAATTCCTCTCATCATTTTTAATTTCCAGATTTCTTTCCGTTCTTCTTTCATCTTTAAAACTTCAAGTTCTTTACTTTCTTAGATTAGATTTAAATTTCGTTCTTAGTTTAGATTTTAATTGCTCTCTTATTTACTTTCTTCGCCTAGTTATAAAAATCCAAATCAATTCCTTTTACTGCTTTTCGTTTTATGAACAAAGATTTAAATTGCCCTATTAAGTCTTCCTTGAGAATACGACTAGAGTGAACTTATTGATCTATAATGAACTCGTTTTAAATTTCGAGCAATTTAATATAATAAATTATAAGTATATTGGCTGGAAACATTCCTCGTGCCCGATACTGAGTCCCTTTATCGGACAGTGGGTCTGGTCTAAACAACGCCACGTACTACAGTTTAAAATAAGTTGAAACAAAAATGGATTAAGGGATGTGTTAACTCAGCAACAGCGAAAGTTCTTGTTAACAATAGCCCTTCGGGAGAGTTAACACTTGAAAGGAGATTTAGACAAGGAAATCTATTGTCCCCTTTTTTATTCCTGATCCTTGCGGAAGAGTTACACTTGCTAATCAAAAAGGCGGTGAGTAAAAAACTTCTTGAGCTGGTAGTGGTGGGTAAAGATAAGATGCAAATCTCACATTTGCAATATGCAGATGATATGATTCTCATCTCATCTGCAAATGATGATAACATTTAGGCTTTCAAGTGTGTTGATAACATTTAGGCTTTCAAGTGTCTGCTGAAACTTTTTGAAATTATTTCGGCTTTATCAGTGAATTTCAACAAATGTAGTCTGATTGGTATCAGCGTCGAACGGAACCAATGTGAATCAATGGCGGCTCAATTACAATGCAACGTGGGAACTTTTCCATGTAAATATTTGGGTGTCAAATTGGGGGCGAGACCTTCGAGTACTGTCGAATGGAAATATGTAAAAAAGAAGAAGATTTGTGGTTGGAAGAATTTGACATTTTCATTTGCTGGAAGCATTACTCTTGTGAGGTCAGTTTTGTCATCTATTCCGGTTGGGAAAATGGATTTGGAGGTTTTTGGCGTATAAGGAACAACTTTGAGTTAAGATTGTTAAATCATGTCATGGAGAGATGTATTGGGGCCCGGAGGGGTTGATGCGGGCAGATAACAAGAAAATTAGGGCAGAGTGGGGAATATACCAAATACAAACTTTTCAGTTTACTTGACTAATTTAATCAGAGAGATGTAAGCTTTCTGAAACACAGATTGCTCAAGGTGATAGACCAGATTGATTTTCTAATCGATCTTGTTCTGTCCAGGTAAAGTCTCTCAAGTGAGTTATACAGAGCAGAGAGTAAGATTAAGCTTAAACTCCAACAGTGTATTGTGTGCGGAATAATGGTGGACTTAGTCGGTGCTCTTGTTAAAAAAATCTTTAGAAAAATTAATCAAGTATTTAGGAGATTGATTAAGAATGCAGATTGAATGAGTATGATAGATAGAGAATAAAAACAACTGAATATAAATGCAGAATATAAATAACACAGTTATTTTTACGTGGTTCGGGAAACCCCCTACGTCCACGATCTAATCCAAACTGGATTAGATATCCACTACTCGGATACTCTTCTTATTTATACTCACTGAGAACGAGCCACAAGTTTCAAGTACAAGCTTGATTGAAACTTATGCACGAATAAGGGTCGTGTCCCTTTACAACTTACAGAAAAACTACTGTAAACAGGTTATCTTCACGTTAATCCACTAGAAAACTAATAGCTAGTAAAGATCTCCTTCTTCTCTCGATAAGACAGACTTGAATCGAGGTTGGGTTGATGTGATTACGATCACAAACGGATTGAAGCTTTTGTCTGATGAAAGAGAGAATCGCTTGAATGTATTCTTGTAATGTTGCTCTTGTTCTATATTTATCAGACTTTAAAACTTCAAATATATATAGGCTCTGAATTTGAAATTCTAGCCGTTTGTTGATTGGCGTGATTTGATTTGTGGATTGCCAATCAATCATATCTCTTCTTTCCTTGTAGAGTCGTTGATTGAATCTTCTATGAATGGGAAGCAGATCATCTGTGATTACTTTCCTTCTTCGTGTCAATCAGTGATTCTCTTTCCAATTCTCGATGGATGGATTTTAATGCATCATTGACAGGTTTGGTTCAGCTCTTTCTGTTTTGCTTCAAACCTTCTGGTTATGTCATTTCTGGTCTTAGTGCCTTTCTGGTTGAACACTGGTTAGACACTTTCTGGTTGAAGTGCTTTCTGTCTGTTACTTGCTGGTTCAACTTTCTGTTAAAGTTGACTTACTAAGGCTTTCTGTCTGAGACTTGCTGGTTTAACTTTCTGTTAAAGTTGTCTTGCTCCACTTTCTGTCTGAGACTTCTTTCATCTTTCTGGTTGAACTGGCTTCGACTATTTGATTTATAGAAACCAAAACAAATGATACAGAACATGAATAATACCAAGTGTGTTTTTGAGAGAACATCATCAAAACTTAGAATATTTGTGGGGTTCCCAACAGGGTGAAAGGGGAAATTGGCTAAAAAATAATTTGTTTCTCAAGGCCAGGGAGGGATCAGATGTTAGCTTCTGGCATCAATGGTGGGTTGAGGATTCAGCTTTGAAATATGTTTTTCCAAGGTTGTTACGCATTAGCTGTAATCAAGAAGGAAATGTGAGAAGTATGGGCGAGTGGATAGACGGGAGATGAGAATGGAAATTGGAGTGGAGGAGAATTTTGTTTGAAAGGGAAAAGGAGATGGTCCGACAAATCTTGTCTTTGATTAATTTAATTAATCTAAATGCAGGCCTAAACAATGTTTGGACATGGAAAGCGGTGGCTGAAGGCATCTACTTTGTGAAATCGGCATATTACATTATGAGCCATGGAAGAATCAGTGTCGCGCCCCAGCAAGTGGATAAAAAAATCTTCCATCTTCTCTGGAAAGCTTCGGCCCACTCAAGCCGATTGCAATGGCATGTCGTGGTTTGAAGAACAGAATTCCCACATGTGACAATCTCATCAAAAGGAAAGTGTTGATCGAACCTGCAGATGCAATCTGTCAAGCATGTAAGTCTGAAACTAAAACTACAAATCATCTCTTCCTTTTGTGTGAGAAACCGAAAGTGATTTGGTATAATATTCTTGGATATGGATCAGAGTCAATGAGGTAGGGCCCATGACAATTGGGGAGCATCTGGAATGGTTTATTAAATTTGGAAGACAAAAAGTAGTTAAGAGAATGCTTATGGGGACGTGGGTGTGTGTTATTTGGTTGATTTGGAAATAGAGAAACGAGTGCAGATTCATGACTATCTTATGGGACTCTAACAAAATTCTCTTGGAGATTAAGGCTAGAACTTGGAGCTGGTGGTGAGTCTATAATATCCTGGTTAAAAATTTCAAATTTCAAAGTTGGCATTCCTTGGAGAATTTTGAGTTTTGAGTGATAGTAATTTCTTGTAATATGTTTTCTCATTCTCTTTGATGGTAATTCTAGTAACATTTTAATAATATTCCTTTTTCTGACCAGAAAAAAAAAGAATTGTTTTAAGTAGCTTATAATATACCAAATATAATATATTGTAATACCCCACTCTTATAATCATTGTATTAATAGAGTTTTATTATATTAGAATTTTCATATCCATTAAGAATTATAAAACTCTAGTTTTGAGTTTTATTTTAAGTTATTAATTCATTTCAAATAAGGATTTAGATGCGAAATTGAAACAAATCGATTAAGTAGTATAGTTGAGCTAATTATTACAAAAAGAATTCTAAGAACAAATAAAAGTATAAAAATTCCTTCTGCATAACAAAGATGAATTATCTTCAAACAATTGTGTATTACAAAGCAAGAATATAACCTTAAAATATTTACAAAACTATATAATTTGCTAAGAAATAATAAGTGGCTCCAACAAGTCCACAATTCCTTCCTCCTTCACCACACGTTTCACCAACCCTTAAGTTTTAACAGCCCTAAACACCTTCACTACCTCTTCACTTCACCATCAACATAATCTGTAAAAAGAAACAAAAGAGAAGAAAGTGAGGCAAGCAAGAGGAGCAAAGATTTTGAAGAGGAGTAGGAGCATCAACAAACCCCATCCCCTAGTTTTCTTCTTCACCAAATCCAAATCAAGTAGGTTTCTCCATTATTCAAGCCATCAATACTCAGTTTCAATTTAACTATTGTAACCATTTGAACTATATTATGTTTGGTCAAACTTGAACCATAGCATGCTCACTTTTGCTAAGATCTAACTTCATAGGATCTTTCTTTTACTTTAGAAATAGCACGATGATTGAACCTATAATTAAGCTATATAGAGTACGAAAAGACAACCTCAATTTGAGTTCTTAATCACAAACACCAAATCAACAATATAACAACACGAACTACATCACCTAAAGACTAACCTCTGAAAAAAGAAAAGGAGAAAAATTAAGTTAACCGTTGCATAGTGTTACTGCTACGGTGAAGTCGGGCTGCAGATGAAAATTAACACGGCAGCAGGTGGAAAATGACGATGACGAGGCCGTGCGGGCTGCTGCCGACAAGTTCTGCTGACTACTGGAGCAAGCTATAGTTGGCAACAAGGAAGAGATGCGGCAGCACAATGGAAACGCCCGCAGGAGACGCGACACAGCGGCGATGAACGAACAGCTCCGGACAGACCTCGAACAGCTCTGGACAGACCTCGGACAGCTTCAGAGCTATAAAGCAACGCCGGCGAAGTGGCGCAGCGGCGGAGCAAGGAGCGCCATATCTGTAGAAGCTTACCAGCGGCAACGGCGATTAAGCTACCATCGGGACTGAACTTCGCGTCGGCGACGGGATGCTTAAAGGAGAGACGATGCAGAACAGCGCGGTGGGGGAGGTTTATGAAATGGCAGCGGTTGTTTTCGTCGACGGCACAATTAAAAGAAACAGAGAGATTTCTGAAAAGAGGAAAGAACCTCACGGTTCTGGGGAAAAGAAAGAAGGAGAAGGAAAAATAGTTAGGCTAAGCTTAATTAAGTTTTGCTAGGGCCTAATTAAAAGAGTTTTGGGCTTGGGAAGTGATAAGTTGCAAGGAAAATAGAGATGATGAATTATGGGCTTGAATTTGGGTCGGGCCACTATTCTTTTGGGCCGAGAATTGATGTATTAGGCCTAATAAAATTTATTGGTGGCTTAATTAAATAATTAAGACTAGGCCTAATTACTTAACTAAATCGATTAGTTAATACTTAGTTCTATAAATTATTTAATGAAATGAATGAATTTAATTAATCTTAGTTGCTTAAATTATCAAGACTTGATTAATAATTATTAATTGGAATAATTATTTAATTATGAATTATTAATTAATTACTAATAATTAATTAATAAAGATCAAGAGTTGAATCTCAATGTATATAACGATTTAAAAGTGGGAAATTGATATTTATTTCCCAAATAATTTTATAGGATTTAATTATCTCGTTTTAAACGAGTAATGATAGCTTTAATTTATTAAATGCTATAAAACAAGCTAAGATTTTCGGAGAAAATCCAAGATTCGTTTTTAGAAAATAGAATGGATATGAAACTCTAAAAGCTAATAATTAGCTTTGAATTAGAGATATATTTATTTAGATTCTAAGGTTTCTAAGTATTATATGAAGGTCAAGTGCAACGTGTAAGCCAAGTTGAACGTGAGGATTAGCTCGGCTTTTCTATACTTAAGGGAGATTTAAAGCTACGGATTTATTCCAAGAGGTGGGTTTATTTTTCTCAAAATTATGTTTGAGTTATATAAGCTCTGATATTGCAAAATGAAATGTTATCCATGTCATGTTTTAATGTACGTTCAATTAAGTTTAATGCTCTGAAGTTAATCGATCGAGGTTTTCGGCTTGACCTAACACGTTAGTCGAAAACTGTGTACACGATGGGTAGTAGTGCAATGGGTTGATCTCCATTGTGTGCTGCTGTAATGTTAATGGGATTCTCTGGGTTTCGACCCGAAATCCAAAAGCAGAAAGGGATTCTCTGGGTTTCAACCCGAAATCCAAATGCTCAATTGACTCTCTGGGTTTCAACCCGAAGTCTAAATGTAAATGGGCTCGACAGTGGCAAGTGGTCCGGGGCCAAAGTAAGAGTAACTTTAGAACGTACATAACTGTGCACAGCGAATGAAAATGATAAATGCTTTAACATGCTTAGAAGTACATTGTGTTTTGAAACCTTCTAAGGTATGTTGTTCATGAATGGATAAAAATGTTTAGATTTTATAAAACTGTTTATAAAATGCATAGCCCACTGAGTACACTAGTACTCAGCCCACAAATTGTTTCCAAATGTTTTCAGGTTCAGTGCCGGTGGTGACGGGTTGAGCTGAGGCGTGGTTGTTGTCATCTGATTGCTTTTATGAGTTGCTTCCGCTATGTTATTATGTTTTGTCAAGTATAGTTCGTCTGTCGACCTATAACTTCTTTTGGCTCTGGTTATGTCATTCTATTCGATATAACTAGTATTGTGAATCTCAACTTCTGACATCGAATAGCCTTTTGCATCGATTTGAATTGCGAGTCTTCTCGCTTATCAATTAATGGTTATGTTTGAAGTATTATTCGGGTTTCTTTCCAAATCAAGCATGCCCCCTTCTTCCCCGCTTGTTAAATCCCACTCCTAGTCGCACCCCGGCTTACGGGCCTTCCCTCGAGAATTGGGGCGTGACATATACCTTCTTTGGAAAGCTCCGGCCCCCCTCAAGGCGATTACAACGGCATGGCGTGGGTTTGAAGAACATAATTCCCACATGTGACAATCTCATCAAAAGGAAAGTGTTGATCGCACCTGCATATGCAATCTGTCAAGCATGTAAATCTGAAACTGAAATTACAAATCATGTCTTCCTTTTGTGTGAGAAATCGAAAGTGATTTGGGATGATATTCTTAGATATGGATCGGAGTCAATGAGTTAGGGCCCATGACAATTGGGGAGCATCTAGAATGGTTCATTAAATTGGGAAGACTAAAATTAGTTAAGAGAATGCTTATGGGGACGTAGGTGTGTGTTATTTGTTTGATTTGGAAATGGAGAAACGAGTGCAGATTCAGGACTATCTTATGGGACTAACAAAATTCTCTTAGAGATTATGTCACGTCCCCATTTCACTTCTCTAAGTAAAATCGAGGAAAACGT
>JAPKLX010000676.1:0-19175 GCA_026898415.1 Leonotis leonurus
GTGTTTCGAAAGACCATCATCAACACTAATCTTTAGGGTTCCCAACAATTTCCCCCTTGTTGATGATGTCGAAACCACACTTTACAAAAAAGAATCCTATCAGCTAATACAGATTGGTCTGGTCTGGTTTTCCAGTTTGATCAGATTACGTTATTAAGTTTATAACGTTTAAGGATAGTTTATATGTGTTCTGGACAATGAATTGTTGTCATCAGAAACTCAAACTGGATTTATATATATATAGAGTCAAAAAAGAGTTTTACAGATAGACAGAACAAGAATGAGAAAAAGACAGATCATAAAAGATGAAAAATAGAAGACTATCTGCTCTTTCTCTTCTCCTCCTGTTGTTTCTTCAATTTTGCTCTGGTCTCGTCAGAGATAAGCTGAACACTTTCATACACTCCCTCTCTTACTCTAATGTAATCTGGATCTTCAGCATCCACTTTGTACCCTCTGTTTTCTGCTAGCTGGTTTATGAAATTTAGCAGAAATGTCTTGTCAGGGAGGTCTGTCCCGGGAATAGTGGGACAGGTCCTGAACTCCCTTTCTGGAGCAGTTATCTGGACTTGGGCTTTAGCAGCAGCATCTCTGATCTCTCCCACCAAATCCTTTGCATCGTTCTGCTCTAGGTAAAGGTTGAATGCTTCATCTGGTGTCCCCTCACAGTAAAGGGGTTCTTTCAGAAAATAGCGGCACATTATAAACCCATACTTCAGTCCTTCATATCCTTCCTTCAGATGATCTGGGACCCAGTTGGTCTCTCCCTGTTTTAAAGTTTTGCGAATGGGAGCAGATGAGAACCAGCTGGATCCTGCTTTCTTCTTTTTCTTGGAAGACTGGCTCGATCTGGTTGGAGAAAAGGTCTTCTGAGCTTGGAAGGATGGAGAGCTGGCTGGTTTCTTTGCAGTTGAAGTACCAGATCCAGTCAGGCTCTTCTGTTTTTCTTCTGTTGCTTTCTCTTTCTTCTTTTCTTGTGCAGCAGATGACAGCAGCTTTTTCTTCTCAATTCCTTTCCCTTTTGCAATTCCTTCCCCCTTTTCGACATCATCAATGAAAGATTGAATGAATGTCTTGAGGGAAGTGACCTCATTCTTCAGCTCTGCAACCTCCTTGTCTGATTCAAATCTGCTAGATAGGAGCGATGTAATGTTGAGATTGGAGTCGTTGATCTGTTTCTGAAGAGAGGCTTTTGAATTGATCAGATCAGCTTTGAGCTCTTCTTGATCGCCCTTGATGTCAGCAGTTTCATCAAAATAAGACTTGATGAGAGTTGATGAGGGGTACTGCAGGTCGCGTAGCTTCCTTTCCACAAAGGCTTTGCCGTCAGATTCGAACTGTCGGAGCAGTGATCTGGTGTATGTGTTTGCTTCTTTGACTATGTCTGCTGTGAGACCATCAGTCTGCTCTTGGACAATGGCATGTACCATGTCTTTCTCTTTGGCTGCAAAGGCACTGATGATCTTGTACATTTCCTTCACTTTGAATTATGTAGAAAACAGATTCTGATCAATCTGTGCCTTACGTTCTTCAGCTGCTGTACGATCATCATCCATTTTCTTACTGATCTCTTCAATCTTCTGTCTGCAGATTTTCCTCAGATCAGAATCGACCTTATTGACCTGAGCTTGCAGGTGGTCGTTGAACTCTGTTAGTATGCGTGTGGCTTCGTCTTGGACTGTGGTCAGTGTGCCGTACATATACTGATCCACCTTCTGGGAGATGAGATCTCGGATTTGTGTATGAGACAGTGATTGATGTTGGTCCATCAATATGTCCTCCAGAGTGAATGACTGCACATGAACGTTCTGTGCAGCGGCAACAGCAGGAGTGATAATTTCATTTGTAAGTTCACCGCCGATGGTCTGACCAAGAAGTTCTTCCTCTGCTGATGCAGGTGGGGTAGTGATCTGCACACCAGTGTCAGTCATGACCTGGTCTGGTGCAGGTTCTGCTATTTCTGCACCCTGCTGGTGAGTAGCAGATGGAACAGTCTCAGTTTCTTCTTCATTGACCACACTGTCGTAGAAATCCAGCTTACCAGCTTTCTCATAGATTTCTCTCAAATTAAACTGCAGCTTCTGAGCTTCGAGCTGGGCAATTGCAAGGATGGATTGAGAGAAGCTTTCTCTTAGTTCAGTAACTGATGAGGTCTCAAAAATGTTGAGCAATGTGGCTTCTTCTGCCTTGAGCTGATCAATTGATCTGATTTTTAGCAATGCATCCAACACATAGAATTCTTTGTCTTTGATCAGCAGCAGTAGTTTTACTCTCTTAGCTGCATCATAGCTCTCAGGAGTGAGCTGGATGCCTGGAAAAGTGTTAAGCACAGCTCTGTCTGCTTCAGCTTCAATCATCTTCACCACAGATCGTGCTGTGTTCTTCTCCACATCTTCATCAGAAGATTCGATTTCTTCTTCTTACTCCTCATTGATTTGTTCCAGAGGCTCAGCAGATGATGAACTTATTGTGTGAGCGGGGGAGAAATCCCTGGTCTGGTCTGGGTGTACTGCTGTTAGAGGCTCTACTTCCTCTGGTTCATCAACCAATACAATATTTTCTTCCTCAACCTCCTGTTGAGGGAGTGTAGTTTCTTGTGCTGGTTCTGGGCTCTGTTCTGTCTCAGCCAATTTTTGAAGCTTTCGTCGTTTAGGTTTTGGTGGTTGGGCTGCTGTTGATATGTCAGTTTCAACCGAGCTGGCTCTCCTGGTTGTTCTCTTGGTAGGAGTTTTCTCTGTTTGCTTCTCCTTAGTTGTTTGAGATTTTGTGGATCGATCTGCTGGACCAGAAGGAGGAATCCAGATAGGATTTGAACTCCCCATTTCCATCAGAGCTCTGAAGACTACAGGATCTTTAGCTCTGGCAATCAAGTTTGCTGAAATGCCCATTGACATTTCCAGCTGATGCTGATCCTTTGGAAAATGCTGCCTGGTGTTGAATTCAACCATCGTATCCCACTGATGTTGAGGGAAGAATGACTCAAGCATAAAGCTTATCTTTGTTGAATGACGCAGGCTGCTTCTTTTTACTTCAATTCCAGGAGAGCTGCCTTTCACAAATAAAATCATTTTGGCCTCCTTTGCCAACAGATCGTACAAGATCCTGCTCCAGTTGACTGGCAGATTAAGAACCACGGCGGCCAATATCCTGAACTTCTCGGGGGTCACCTGGTCATAGGATCCATTGTGATTTAAGAAAATCCTCTGTACGAATTCAAAAATGATTCTGAACTCTGGCGCGAGAAGTGCACGGACAAACATCCTGTTGGTGTAATGGATAGGGACTGTCATGACCATTTCCACAGCTTCTTGCAGCTGTTCTGCAGTAATCTCTCCAAGGTCAAGTCCCTCATCCTTCACCTTGTACGCAGCGTTGATGATGTTGATGACATTGTAAGGTGTGCTGCTTACTGTATTTCCTTTGCTCACCCTGATGGTGGCCTCATCTCCACCTCTCTCTCCCTGCCACGAGAGGTAGAAGGCAGCAACTTCCTTGGGTAGGAAGTGCACAGGGTGTGAGGATATAATCTTGTGGAAACCTACAATGAACATAGCAGTGTAGATGTGAGCACTATCCTTCCATCAGTGAAGTATAAGTGCCACAAGAACAGTTTATGCAGTTCTACGTAATTTACAGATATCACATACAAGAGAAAAGATACAGAGTAAAAACATTTAGACATTGAATACGAATTAAAAGCGAAACATGAAACCTTTGCACTGACGAACGAGATCAAATGCCTTCTCCAGTTTATGAAACCCGAAGGTATCAAGAACCGCAAAAAGGTCTTGGTGAATATAAGGTTTCAGATAGGTTGCTTGTTCCAGAAAAGCAGACGATTTGGGAGCCATTTTTGCTAAAAAGAGAGAATTTTGCAAGAGAGAATTTTGGGAGGCAGAAAATTTGCTAAGTGTTTGAAAAAGGTTTGTAAGCGTAAGTGATACACGAACCGCCTTATCAATCTATATACGCGAAAGAGAAGATAAACAAGGTAATAAAATATTGAGAAATCCTTCCCTTTTTCAGCTTCCCGCCTTTCCATGTACTAGGTTTTCTACCCATAGTCACCTCTCCTTTTCGTATGATGCACGCGCTATGATCGAACGGCTATGAGATGGCGCGTTATTTTTGATGCAATCTTTTATCTCCCTTTTTCTAGATTTGGTAGATATTTTTCTCGATCACGTCTCCCAATTACTGCATGCAATCATCAAGAATAGATGATTTTGAAATCTAATGTCAGAAGAGATAATTAGTCACCGTATATAGTTGACCTTTCCCCCTTAACCAAGTAATGGAATAATAATTAATGATAAATATTAATCCACGTGTCATTGGGTAATCTGGTTGAGATCAATCTGGTTGAGCGTCTGTTAATCACTTTCTGTTAAAGATATCTCTTATCTTTCTGGTTGAAGCTTTTCTGGTTCAACTTTCTGTTAAAGTTTAACTAATTTCACTTTGAGACTTGCTGGTTTGAGACTCTCTGGTTTAGCTTTCTGTCTTTGATCAATCTGGTTGCTTTTTAGTAATTCCTGGATGGAATTTTATTTAATCTGTATTGATATGTGTGTTAGTGATCTGGTGTTAGTTCCCTTGTTGGAATTTCTGGTGATCTGGATCTTATCACTCTGGACCAAGATGATCTGGTTTTGATTCCCTGTAGGATTTTATCAATCTGGATCATGATGATCTGGTTTAGATCAATCTAGTTTAGATCAATCTGATTTAGATCAATCTGGTTAGATCAATCTAGTTTTGATCAGTCTGGTTTAGATCAATCTGGTTCTATCCTCAAGATTTAAGAGTCCAAGCTTTCCACAAAGCATCTTAAATCTTTCTTCTGGTAATGCCTTAGTGAGGATATCTGCTCTCTGAACTTCAGTGTGTATCTTCTCAATCTGTACATGTCTTCTTTCAACATGATCTCTTATGAAGTGATGTCTTACGTCAACATGTTTGCATCTGGTGTGCAGCACTGGGTTCTGTGTAATCGCTATAGCACTTGAGCTGTCACAGAAAATTGGTATTTCCTTGACATCAATCTCATAGTCTTTAAGCTGTTGTCTTAACCACAGTATTTGTGCACAACAACTTCCAGCTGCCATATATTCTGCCTCTGTAGTTGAAGTGGCAACTGATGTCTGTTTCTTTGAGAACCAAGAAATAAGTTTATTCCCTAAGAACTGACATGTACCAGATGTTGACTTTCTGTCCAGCTTACATCCAGCATAGTCTGAATCAGTATATCCAGATAGCTCAAAATTGTCTTCACATGGATACCATAATCCTATATGGGCTGTTCCCTTTAGATATCTTAGTATCTTCTTAGCTGCTTCCATGTGAGACTCTTTGGGATTTGCTTGATATCTAGCACATACTCCTACTGCATAGGTAATGTCAGGTCGACTTGCAGTTAGATAGAGTAGTGAACCTATGATCCCTCTGTATTGTGTAACATTTGCTGGTTTTCCTTCAGGATCTGGACCAATTTTCCCATTGGTCTGCATTGGGATTTTCACTGGATTACTATCTTTTAATCCAAACTTGGCTAGCAGATCGTTGATATATTTTGTCTGATTGATAAAGATACCATCTGGTAGCTGCTTGACCTGCAATCCTAAAAAGAAACTCATTTCTCCCATCATGGACATTTGATACTTATTTTTCATAAGTTCAGCAAATTTGTCACATAGATAGGTGGATTGAGATCCAAAGATAATATCATCTACATAGATCTGGACTAAGAGAATGTGTTCTTTGACTTTGATAACGAACAAAGTCTTATCAACAGATCCTCTTTTGAATCCAGATTCTAGTAGGAAAGTGGATAAGGTCTCATACCAAGCTCTAGGGGCTTGTTTTAGACCATAGACTGCTTTAGCTAGTCTATATACTTTCTGATCTGGATCTGCCTCTTCAAATCCAGGTGGCTGTTCCACATATACTTCTTCTTCAAGAATACCATTGAGGAAGGCACTTTTCACATCCATCTGGTACACCTTGAATCGTCTGTGAGCAGCATATGCTAAGAACAACCTTATTGCTTCTAATCTGGCTACTGGTGCGAATGTTTCATCGAAATCAATGCCCTCTTGTTGATTATAGCCTTTAGCTACTAATCTGGCTTTGTTTCTGACTACTTCACCATTCTCATCTCGTTTGTTTTTGAACACCCATTTTACACCTATTACACCTTGGTGTTTGGGTCTGTCCACGAGATACCAGACTTCATTTCTTTTGAACTCATTGAGTTCTTCTTGCATTGCTATTATCCAATCTGCATCTTGGAGTGCTTCATAAGCATCAGATGGCTCCAAGCGAGATAGATAACAACTCAACAATGCACTTTCTCCATGCATTCTTCTAGTTTTCACATGATCTGATGGGTTCCCAACGATCTGTTCTGGTGGATGGTCTTGTATCCATCTTCTTCTCCTAGTCATCTCTTCATCAGATAACTCAGGGTCAGGTTGATCTGTTGGTTCCTCAAATTCAGGATGTGCTGTTGATATAGCTTGGAATGGATTCTCATCTGGACTTTCTTCTGGATGTTGATCATCATTTGTAGTAATAGTATCAGTGACTTCTGTTGATTATCTGTTTTCATTCAGATTGGTTAGTGATATTCCCCCTTGCTGTATGATCTCCTCAGCAATAGGTTGAGTGATAACTTCTTCATCTTCACTTCTTGAATTCCAGATAAGAACATCTTCCAGTAATAGATCATTCATCCTTCTGGTTGTCACCTGATTGTCTGTCTGCTTTTCATCTGGTGATCTGTACTCAACAATAGACTCATCAAATACAACATGGGGTGTTACTTCCACAATATGAGAATTCTTGTTGTAAACTCGATAGGCTTTACTGACATCAGAATATCCTAAGAATATTCCAGGGTCTGTTTTGCTATCAAAAGTTTTCAACTGAGATTTCCCATTATTGTGTATATAACATAGACAGCCAAAAGTTTTGAGATAAGAAATCTTAGGCTTTCTGTTGTTCCATATTTCATATGGAGTCTTTCCATGTCTGATTGTGATGGATGATCTGTTTTGAGTATAGCAGGCTGTGTATATAGCTTCTGCCCAGAATTTCTTCGATAGATTTGTAGCATTAAGCATCGTGCGAGCTGCTTCTTTGAGTGATCTGTTTCTTCTCTCAACTACTCCATTCTGTTGAGGAGTTCGAGCAGCAGATGTTTGATGAGTGATTCCCATCTTGTTGCAATATGCTTCAATCTTCTGGTTGAGAAATTCTGTTCCTCGATCTGTTCTGATAGAGGTTATACTCATCTCTTTCTAGTTAGTGATTTTGTGTAAAAAGTCAGGGAGCCTGTCTAGAGTCTCTTTCTTCTTCAGCAGAAAGATGACCCAAGTGAATCTTGAGTAATCATCTATGATTACTAATGTGTACTTTCTCCCATTGATACTTAGTGGTTTGACTGGTCCAAACAGATCAAGGTGTAACAGCTCTAGTATCCTTGACGTTGAGTGAGCTGTTTTTCTGGTAAAGGATGATCTGGTTTGTTTCCCAGCTTGACAAGCATCACATATGTGATCTTTATCATACACTTGATCTGGTAGTCCTTCCACTAACTTTTCTTTGGCAATCCTGTTGATTGACTTGAAGTTTAGGTGATTCAATCTCTTATGCCATAACCAGCTGGTTTCTGATACAGTCTTGGTGACTAGGCAGGTCTCGATCTGGTTTGTCCATTGGACAATGTACAGTCTATCCTGCAATTTACCGGTAAGGAGTATCTCATCTCCTTCCTTATTCTTCACCAGACAGTTGTTAGTATCAAAAACAATCTGATTGCCATTAGCACAGAATTGACTTACAGAAAACAGATTGTGACTAAGACCCTCAACATATGAGACATTAGAGATAGTGGTCTTGCCAACTTTGATGTTTCCATACCCTCTGGTATAACCTTTTGAATTGCATCCAAAGGTGACCTGGGGTCCTGGTTTTTCCACGTAATCTGATAGTAGGTTCTTGTCACACGTCATGTGTTTTGAACAACCACTATCGATTATCCAGATTGCTCCTCTTGCAATTTTACTCCTCCTTGCAGATCTTTGATCCTGCAATTAATCAAACTTAGCTACCCTTTCAACGTTTGGGTGCTTGATTATTAGCAAATGTTCCTTTTCGAATCCAGAACATTTTGGGGTTAGGAACAGAAATATAGCAGGTAATAGTATTTCCATCATTGTCAACTTTAGTTACTGAGTGGATTTCAGATGGATGATATCTTTCCATTTCATCCTTCTTCAACCCTTTCTTTGTATGTACTGTCTTGTTGACAGTTTTTGTCCTGTTGACATTTGCTCTTTGAAAGTGTTCTGTTTCTGTGTAGTAAGCTGGTTGTCCCCTTGTTTGATGATATTGTCTATTCTTTGCATCTTTTATGATCATCTTTTGAGGATAACCTTTTTTGTTTTTCAAGTCCTTCACTTGATCTGGTATCTTCTTCCTTTCTGGTACGAAGTTTATAGTTCCTGAAGATTTTTCTGAGTGACCTGGATATCCCAAACCAGATGTGCCCTTCTGTTGCATATTGATTAGTAGCTTGGCACGCTCATCACTCTTGTATATCATTTCCTTTCCTTTCTTGATCTTTTCTTCAGCAACATTGTTTCTGGTAACCAGATCCTTGACTTTTGAATTAAGAGCATGGATCTCACTGTCTTTACTCTTGATTTGCTCTTCCAGATCAGTAATCTTGGCAACAAATCTAGTGTTTGCTGAGCCTAGAGTCTGCTCAATCTTCTTTAATCTGTCATTCTCTTCAACTACTTCTTTGAACAGTCTTTTGATGCTCGAGTAGCTTTGGAACATCTCATCTATTTCTTTCCATGAGTATTCTGCTTGATCTTCACTTTCCTGTTTAAGATCACTATTATTTGAGGAATTTGAATAGCATGAATTTACCTCAACTTCATCTAGTCCATTGTCCAAGCCTACATAGCATTCATTCCAGCTTTCTTCGTCGTCAGCAATGAAAGCCTCATCATTTTCTGATGAACTGTCTGAGAAATGACTTGAGCTGCTTGAGTTCTGTTCAACTATCATAGCTTTGCGCTCATTTTTAAGCTTTCGATCTCTTTTAGCTCTCAGTTCCTCTCTTTGGCTTCTGGACAGATTGGGACAATCTGTTTTGAAGTGACCTGTTCTGCCACATTCAAAGCATGTGTAATCTGTAGAGTTAGAGGTCTTTGTTGTTTTAGTAGTCTGCTGTTTAGATTCATTCTTGTGATCTGATCGATCATTGTTATACTTCCTGTTGAAGTTCCTCTTGTTATCCTTGTAGAAGCGTCTGTATTTCTTTGATCTGGTTTCCATTTTATCCATTCGTTTAGCTATCATTGCAAACTCTTTTAAGAGTTTGTCATAGCCTTTCTCTTCGTCTGGAGTAGCAGACTCAGAAGGATCATCTGGTTTTCTCTTCGCTTTGAAGGCTACCTCTTTGTCCTTCTTTGAACTGCTTTCTGCCTTTTTGGACAGATGATCTGGTCCTCGAATTCTTTGAATGTCACATTCATGACCTTCGAGATGATCAAATAAGGCTTCAGTAGACAGATCATTGAAGTCTTCTCTTAGAGGTTGCATTGCTGCATAGATCTCCCAACTTGGTGGAAGAGCTCTAAGAACTTTCATATTTTTCTCCCTTTGAGTATATTTGTTCTTCTTGAACGCAGATATCTCTAGAAGAATTCCAGTGAATCTCATCTTCATTTGTTCTATTGTCTCGCCTGGTTTCATCTTGAACTCATCGTATTTGTTGCAGGCTAGAGACAGCTTGTTTTCGATCATCACTTCAGATCCTAGGGCTAGGTCTCTCAAGGCTTCCCACATCTCTTTGGCAGTATCCAGATCTTGGATTTTAGCCAGATGTATGCCTTTGACCGTGCTGGAGATGATCCCTTTGGCAAAATCATCGAGATTTGCCTCTCTCCTTTCTTCAGAGGTGTATTTTCTGGGATCCTTTAATACAGTTTCCTGAACTGCTCCTGTATCTGTGATACGGGTAGTTTCTTCAGTAATTGCCAATGGCCCTTCTTCGATTACTTTCCACATCAAGCAGTGATGGGCTTTGAGACACATTTTGATTCTGAAACTCCATTCTCTATATCCTTGGATAGAGAATTCTTCGCAAGCCCTGATTACAGATGATTCCATAACAGATAGTATGCACGTGTATGAAAAAGGTTTTCCTAGATCTATTCAAGTAGACCACGCAGGTTTTAACCTTGTGAAACAAAACAATGGTCAGTTTGAACCACCGCTCTGATACCACTTGTTGGTCCCGAAAGAGCAAGGTTTGGTGTATGGGGGGGAATACACCAAATACTAACTTTTCAGTTTACTTGACAATTTATATGAGAGCTCAAGCTATTCTGTATAAGAAATTGCTTGGAATGACTGACCAGATCGATAAACAGATCAGTATCTGGTTTAGTCCAAACAGATTACTCTCAAGGTGAAAACACTTAACAGATAATAAGAGTGATCTTATTACCTTTTGAGTATAGAGTGAGTGCGGAATAATGGTGGATTAATGATTGCTCTTGTTTTGAAAACCTTAAGGAATTAATCAGATCGTTAAAACAGATTGATTGAGAATGCAGCTTATATGATAGTGTAGGAGGTTAGGATAATAAACAACAGATAATAAGAATGCAGAAAAGTAAAGCACACGATGTTTAACGTGGTTCGGGAAATCCCTACGTCCACGATCTGGTCAAACCTAGACCAGATTATCCACTACTAGGATACTCTGCTTCTTTATACTCGTGGAGAACGAGTTACAAGTACCAATCACAACTAGAGTGATACTTATGCACGAATGAAGGGTCGTGTCCCTTTACAACAGATTACCTCTACGTTACCACTAGAAAACTACTAGCTAACAGGGTGATCTCCTTTCTCTCGACAAGACAGACTTGAATCGAGGTGGTTGGTGTGATGTGGAATCACAGAATGTTGAAGCTCTAAGTCTGGAATTCAGAGTGCTTGAAGGATAATTGCAGTATAGTTTGTGCGTGTTCTCTCTATTTCCAGATTGTTGACTTCAACTATATAGGCATTGAATATTGAAATTCTAGCCGTTGTTGATTGGCGTGAGATAGATGGTATATTGCCAATCAATGGTTTCCATCATTTCTGTTCTTGCCATATAGGAGAGGTTGACTCAATCTTTGATTTATGGAAATCAGATTGTTTAACGGTCTCTTTCCTTATATGTTTTAATCGTAGATCAACTTTCCAAACCCTGTTGGATGGACCTTGATCTTGACGTGGCAAGTGTATATGATGTGTAGGATGATGTCAGCTAAAGGCTTGATGACTCAATCGCTCTGGTTCATCGCTGTAATCATCAATCTGGTCATCGATCTGGTCGCTGTCTGTTACAGCAGATCGATTCCTTTGAGCGTGAAATCTTGACCTTCATCCTATTCTAAGTTGAGAATGACTTCTATAGGAACATATCCTTTACATTATAAGTCATCTCCTAATCTGTTCCAAAACAGAAATCACTTAAACTATAGTGATCTGGTTTTTACACGAGGAACAGGTTAACATACAGACCAGCTAAGTGTGTTTCGAAAGACCATCATCAACACTAATCTTTAGGGTTCCCAACACAGATCAATGATTCTAATCTCAACATCACCTCACTTTTGTCTCAACGGTTTGAATCTGCCAAAGAGGTTACAGAGTTGAAGGCGGAGGTCACCTCCCTTAAGGCATTCATTCAATCATTTATTGATGATGTCGAAAAGGGGGAAGGACCAAGGAAGAAGAAAGGAAAAGAAGCTGAAGAGAAAAGGAAAAGCCCATCTGGATCTGGATCTGGTGCTTCAATTGCAAAGAAACCAGCTCAAGTAATACCAGATCGACCTAGTCCTGCCAGCCCTCCTTCATTTCAAGCACAGAAAACCTTCACACCGAGCAGATCTAGCCAGTCCCAACTACCAAAGAAGAAGAAAAGAGCAGGATCCAGCTGGTTCTCATCTGCCCCTATACGAAAAACATTGACTACAAAGGGAGAGACCAACTGGGTCCCAAATCACTTAAAGGAAGGTTTTGACGGATTAAAATATGGATTCATTATGTGTCGTTACTTCCTCAAAGAACCACTCTACTGTGAGGGATCACCTAATGAAGCCTTTAATCTGTATCTGGATAAAAATGATGCAAGAGATCTGGTGGAGGAGATAAGAGCAGCAGCAGCTAGAGCCTAGATCACAATAACAGCTCCAGAAAGGGAATTCAGAACCTGTCCCAACATCCCTGGGACAGATCTTCCTGACAAGACTTTTCTGCTAAACTTCATCAATCAACTAGCTGAGAACAGAGGATACAAGGTGGATGCAGAAGACCCTGATTACATAAGGGTCAGAGAGGGCGTATATGAGAGCGTGCAGCTTATCTCAGATGAAATCAGGGCAAAAATGAAGAGGCAACAGGAAGAGAAGAGAAAGAGCAGATAGCCATTTACTTCCTATCATGAATGATCTGCATTTTCTCATTTTTGTCATGTTTAATCTGTAAACCCCTTTTGTCTCTAATATATGAAATTTTTCTTGAAGTTTCTGATGACAACATTTTATTGTCCAGAACACATATGAAAATATCCTAAAACGTTATAAACTTAATAACGTACTAAAATCAATCTGGATATTAGACCAGATCGTTCTTTATAAGCTGATAGGATATCTTTTTATAAAGTGTGGTTTCGACATCATCAACAAGGGGGAAATTGTTGGGAACCCTGAGGTTTTAGTGTTGATGATGATATCTCGAAACACACTTAGCTTGTTTAGAGCATGATCTGTTCTTCATGTAAAACCAGATCACTAGAGATAAGGTGAATTCTGCTATGGAACAGACTAGGAGATGACTTAAGATGTAAGGGAAAATATTCCTATAGAAGTCAATCTCAAGTTAGTATAGGATGAAGGTCAAAGATCTCACGCAAAAAGGAATCGATCTGCTGTAACAGACAGCGACCAGATCGATGACCAGATCGATGCCTACAGCGATGAACCAGAACGATTGAGTCATCAATCCATCAGCTGACATCATCCTACACATCATATGCACTTGCCACGTCAAGATCAAAGTCCATCCAACAGGGATTTGAAAGAAGATCTTCGTTTAAACATATATAAGGAAGAGACCGTTAGCAATCTGCTTCCCATAAATTAAAGATTGAGTCAACCTTTCCTAAATGGCAAAAACAGATATGATGGAAACCATTGATTGGCAATATACCATCTATCGCACGCCAATCAACAACGACTAGAATTTCAAATTCAATGCCTATATAGTTGAAGACAAAATCTGGAAAAATTGAGAACACACGCGCGAGCTATACTGCTATTATTCTTCCAAGCACTCTGCATTCCAGACTTAGAGCTTCAACATCTTGTGATTCTACATCACACCAACCACCGCGATTCAAGTCCATCTTGTCGAGAGAAAGAAGATCACCCTGCTAGCTAGTAGTTTTCTAGTGGTAACGTAGAGGTAATCTGTTGTAAAGGGACACGACCCTTCGTTCGTGCATAAGTATCATTCTAGTTGTGATTGATACTTGTGACTCGTTCTCCACGAGTATAAAGAATCAGAGTATCCTAGTAGTGGATAATCTGGTCTAGTTTTGACCAGATCGTGGACGTAGGGTTTTCCCGAACCACGTTAAACAACTGCGTGCTTTACATTCCTGCATTCTCTAATCTTCAGTTGTTTATTATTCTAACTCTCTGCACTATCATCCATCTGCATCTCAATCAATCTCCCTAATCAATCTGGTTAAAACTAAAGGTTTTCAAAACAAAGAGCAATCACTAATCCACCATTATTCCGCACTCACTCTACACTCAGAAAGTAATAAGATCACTCTCATTATCTGCTAAGTGTTTTCACTAAGAGAGTAATCTGTTTGGACTAAATCAGCTACTGATCTGCATATCGATCTGTTTAGTCACTGCCGAGCAATTTCTCGTATAGAATAGCTTGAGCCCTCTTATAAATTGTCAAGTAAAACTGAAAAGTTAATATTTGGTGTCTTCCCCCCCCATACACCAAACCTTTCTCTTTCGGGACCAACACACGTCAAGATCAAGTCCATCCAACTGAGATTGGAAAGAAGATCTTCGGTTAATACATAGAAGGAAAGAGACCGTTAGCATTCTGCTTTCCATAACTCAAAGATTGAGTCAACCTTTCCCATATGACAAGAACAGATATGATGGAAACCATTGATTGGCAATATACCATCTATCTCACGTCAATCAACAAAACGGCTAGAATTTAAAATTCAATGCCTATATAGTTGAAGTTAAAAATCTGGAAATAGCGAGAACACACACGCGAGCTACACTGTTGTTATCTTCTCAAGTAATCAAGCTGCAATCCAGACTTAGAGCTTCAACACTCTGTGATTCTACATCACACCAACCACCTCGATTCAAGTTTGTCTTATCGAGTGAAAGGAGATCACCCTGCTAGCTAGTAGTTTTCTAGTGGTAACGTAGAGGTAATCTGTTGTAAAGGGACACGACCCTTATTTCGTGCATAAGTATCTCTCTAGTTGTGATTGATACTTGTGACTTGTTCTCCACGAGTATAAAGAAGCAGAGTATCCTAATAGTGGATAATCTGGTCTAGTTTTTGACCAGATCGTGGACGTAGGGATTTCCCGAACCACGTTAAACAACTGTGTGCTTTACATTCCTGCATTCTTTATTTTTAGTTGTTTATTATTCTAACTCTCTGCACTATCATCCATCTGCATCTCAATCAATCTCCTTAACATTTTGGATTATTACTAAGGTTTTCTAAACAAGAGCAATCATTATTCCACCATTATTCTGCACTCACTTAACACTCAGAAAGTAATAAGATCACTCTTATTATTAGCCAAGTGTTTTCACTAAGAGAGTAATCTATTTGGACTAAACTGCTATCGATCTGCTTATCGATCTGTCTAGTTATTTTCAAGCAATTTCTTATATAGAATAGCTTGAACTCTCTCATAACTTGTCAAGTAAACTGAAAAGTTTGTAGTTTGGTGTATCCCCCCCCCCCATACACCAAACCTTGCTCTTCCGGGACTAACATAGGTTATCCCATTTTCTTTTTCCTTTTCCTGCATCTTAATTTTGTGTATGCAATTGTACTCTTTCTTGTGGTAACATGGATTAGATGTTCAGTGCTCTGCTTAGAGATTGAGCATAGGTTAGCATACCTTGACTGACAAGCGAGATTCCAATCTCTGGTCGAAGTCCCCTCTGGAATTTGTCTGCTCTGGTTGCATCAGTTTCAACTAGATGGGGTGCATAGCGGGACAGATCCATTTCTCAGCATCCTCAGGAGTGCCCATGCCATCAAATTGAGGTGGATTTTATTTACGAAAACTATCTTCGGCACGTCTAACCACTAAGGGCGGGTCACGGGGTCTCTCTTCCTCGTGGTTACCTCGATTTTTATTTCTAGGAGGCATTCTATTTAAATAAATTTTATCAGTAGTAATAAGGTTAGCAATGTACATAATCATGATAACCTACATGTCAATATTCATCATTTTAAAATAAATGAGAATCATCTCATCCATTCCATGGTCGGCGAGCCATCCAGGTAATCACTTTCTAGATGCTCGTCCTATGCATAATTTTTTTTTCATTTCATTCTAGTGATCGTACCATGTCATGAAAATTCAAGCAAGTATGAATTTACTTCGAACATTATGTTAGTTGCAAACAAGTTGTTTACATAACAATCCATCCCTTAATCAATCAATCATAATGTCACATAGGTTAAACCAAATCTAACCAATCAATCAAACTTTATACATGTCATATCATGATTCAAATAGGCACACATGTCTTAAGTGAATAAACATATCATTTCCTTTCCCATGGTATATATCATCATGATTCAATTAGGTACATACGTCCTAAATGAATAAACATATCATTTCCTTTTTCCATGATTTTCATAGATCAAATAGGTACATATGCCCTAGATGATTTAACATGATCCTTTTCATAACATTCCATTCCTTGAATCAAATAGGCATATAAATCCTAATTTGATTGAACATTCTTCCTTTTCATGAACGTCATAAAAGAACAAGTCTTAAATGACAACTTTTCCATAGAAACAATCATAGATAAACCTTTTCCATAAACCTTTTCTTTTCCAAAATAGGAGTTTAAACAAAAACAATTGTACCTTTCTTTTCTTTGTTGAGAGGCAGCGTGACGTCGAGCTGAGGGTGTTATTAGGATACCTGTCTTTGGTTTTAGAAATGCAATGCAATTCCTAAACATGCCAGACTTAACATGAATGCACCAGAGCATCGACCGCTCTGATACCACTCTGTCAAACCCCAAATCCCGAGGGACGGCACACGCGCCAAGGGCGTGACTGGGCGGGGATAAAAGAAGAAGGGAAGAAAATGGGCATTATGTTCGTGTGCATTATAAGAGAGAGTTGTCCTTGAAAATCGGACAGCATATCCTCTATAACTTTGACTATGCCATTTTACAACCCAAACAGCTAAACAATGAAAATACAATGTCTATAATAATGAATCTAAAATGAATCATATGCAATTTGGAGATAATACAGCTCGATTCATGGGAGCGGTAATCCAGAATCCCAAGCGGCCGAATCATCCAATATGAAAGACGGGGTTGGAGATAATACAGCTCATCTCGTAGGAACGGTAATCCAGAATCCTCGAGAGGCCGAATCGTCCAATAAGAACCGTCGATCAAAGGCGGAGGTTAGTGAGCCTAGCTCGCCAAAAGGATTCACTCACCCAGCTCACCAAGTGTGGTCAGCATTCGCTCGAACACTACACAAGGGGCTGAGGAGTTGAGCGTCCAACATGGGCCGACTACTTATAAGCTCTCCTATGCACGTGTATGCATGCAATGGGCAATGATAATATGATAGCATGAACCTTTATTACTAATGGCCGATGAGGCCTTCGTGGAATGAGAAAATGATCTTAGAGTTTAAACATATATATTATCACACACATATACGTGGATGATAATTATTGCATAAATATTAAAACATACATGAGCATGGCAGCGGAAATTCTTATGTATTGAACGGTAAACCGTTCTTGTGATGAAGCAACCGTCATCCCAATAAAACCATTCCTCAGCCACACACATCATGCTACTTCCTAAGCCTGTGAAAAATTTTGTAAAACGTGGGGTGAGTACTAGTGCACTCAGTTGGGTTTTTCATAAAATGAAAAACATAGTCTCTGTTCAGTATACTTACCTTAGAAGGTTTTAAAACAAAAATAACTTCTAAGTAAGCAAAACATTTGTGCATAAATTAAACATGACCCGGCATGACGTTACTCTTATATAGGTTATATACCGGGCCTTTTACCACCGACGGATCATAAACATTAAGTCAAATAGGGCTCGGCGAACCGTACACCCTAACATAGCATGAGTCAAAACCCGATGGTGATCAACCCACCGCTGTAGAGACTAAGTGATCACAGTCCTTAAATCGACGTGTTAGGCCGAATAAGAACCCCCTACGGTCGATAAGAACATTAAACAGTCGATACCTTCGTGAAAACATTTTAACAGAGATCCATGCATTTTTCATTTAGAGAAAAGAGCTTAATAACTCAAAATACGTATATATCCCCAACCTTTCACCGATGATATTCCTCGATTACGGGAAAACCCTAAATCCTTATGAGCTCAAATTTCAGTGCTAGGTACCTGTTAGTCATAGGGAATATATTTTTGCTTTAATTTCCCAAAAGGAACTATAGATAAGTAGTACTAAATTTTTAGGCTCAATATTATTCTTTTTTATCACGTAATAAATTAATTTGGTAGCAACCGGACTTTCAAATGACTTTGGCCAAGAAGGCAAAAATACTCCGGACATTATTCCCTATAGGAATATGTATAAATATTTTTAAAATATACAACTTTACGTCGAAGCTTAATCGAGAAGATTCGTAGTCTTTTTCAGATATATGAAAATTGGACTGATGAAAATTAATGAAACCTCTTTCAGAAAATCCTATATTTTTTTCTCTACATGCACTATAAATTTTATTGAAAAATGATTGACCATGAATATTTTCCCTTTAGAAAAACATGAAAATAATGCAATAAATCATGATATGATGATCTTAACCGGGTTCCAAAACTAAAATTTAATCCGACAGAGTAACGGATCTTATGGTTAAAAACTCAAAACCTTAAGGGACCTTAGCCGTCTAATAGACCAAATGTACAAAGAAAATGACGGCATAGGAGCGATGGCGGCAGTGACTCGACGGCGGCTGAGCCACCTTTGTCAAGTTCCATGCCTACCTTCAACCTTACCCTAACATACCTTGACTTGAACTGATCCTCAATTCTCAAACTCGCAGAACCTCGAAACTGAAAATAAGAAAATAAGAGAGGAGAAGCAAAAGAAGAAAGGAGGGGCGGGGGGTGCGAAAATGGTTTCTGGGGAGGAAGTCACGACTCCTCCCCCCCTTTTATAGAAAAATTTTAGATTTTTTAATTACTTTTATTATATTATATTATATTATATTATTATTATATTATTATTAATGCTTTAACGTTAAAACGCCGTAACTTCTACACACGACCTCCTTTTCGAGCAAACTTAACGTCAATGACTATAATATTGATATAGTTTCGGTTATGCATGGAAAAACTATTTTTTTAACGACGTGCTTAAACTTTAAAAATTCGTAGCGGTTGCATACGAACTCGTTTTTGGGTAAACCTATTGCCAAAAATTTCCTCTTGAAAAACTCTACGCAAGGAGTATAATATGTATATACTTTCAACTTATGCATGAAAAGCTCATTTTTTTAAATAAACCTTTTAAAAAGCTTTCCCGGTCTGCCAAATTAACATGGTAGGTCCTAATAGGCTCTAGGTTTTTCCTAAAATTCTTATTTCATCATACCTAGAACCCTTAATAGTTAGAACACTTAAAATTATGTTGGGAACCCCATAAACTATTCTGAGTTTTGATGATACTCTTACAAAACACACTTAGTATTATACATGTTCTGTACCTTTTTCCTTTGGTTTCAGCAAACCAGCAAGTCTCACAGACAGAAGGCTAAACCAGAGAATCTCAAA
>JAPKLX010000676.1:19185-30775 GCA_026898415.1 Leonotis leonurus
CACAGACAGAAGGCTAAACCAGAGAATCTCAAAACCAGCAAGTCTCAAAGACAGAAGGCTAAACCAGAGAATCTCAAATCAGAAAATGAAGACTTTAACAGAAAGTAGAACCAGAGAAGCTTCAGCCAGAAAGATGGAAGATGCTTCAACCAGAAAGTGGTTAACATATGCTCTACCAGAAAGTACCTCAACCAGAAAGTGTCAAAATCAATATTTAACCAGAAAGACACTAGACCAGAGAGGACACAACCAGAAGGTTAGAAGCAAACCAGAAAGAGCAGAATCAAATCTGTCGATGAAGCATTTAAGACTTTCCATTGAAGATTTGGAAATTGAATCACTGATTGACATTGAGAAGGAAAGCAATCACAGATGATCTGCTTACCAATCATAGAAGATTCAATCAACAACTCTACAAGGAAAGAAGAGTTATAATTGATTGACAATCCACAAATCAAATCACGTCAATCAACAAACGGCTAGAATTTCAAATTCAGAGCCTATATATGTTTGAAGTTTCAAAGTCTGAAAAAAAAAATACGCAAGCGCTATATTACAGAAATATTCTCAAGCATTCTATCTCCTAATCAGACAGAAAGCTTCAAACCGTTCGTGATCGCAATCACACCTCGATTCAAATCTGTCTTATCGAGAGAAGAAGGAGATCTTTACTAGCTAGTAGTTTTCTAGTGGATTAACGTGAAGATAGCCAGTTTACAGTAGTTTTCTGTAAGTTGTAAAGGGACACGACCCTTATTCGTGCATAAGTTTCAATAAGGTTTGTAATTGAAACTTGTGACTCGTTCTCAGCGAGGTTAAATAAGAAGAGTATCCTAGTAGTGGATATCTAATCCAGTTTGGATTAGACCGTGGACGTAGGGGGTTTCCCGAACCACGTAAAAATAACTGTGCCATTTAAATTCTGCATTTTATATTCAGTTGTTTTTATTCTGCATCTATCATACTCATTCAAATCTGCATTCTTAATCAACCTCTAAATACTCGATTAAGTTTTCAAAAGGTTTTCTTAACAAGAGCACCGACTAAGTCCACCATTATTCCGCACACAAAACATTGTTTGAAATCAAGTTCACACTTGCTTTCTGCTTTGTTTATCTCACGTGAGAGATCTTACTTGGATAGAACTTAATTGATTAGAAAATCATAGTGTTCTATCATCTAGAGCAATCTGTAATTCAGAAAGCTCACATCTCTCTGATTGAAATAGTCAAGTAAACTGAAAAGTTTGCATTTGGTGTATTCTCCCCCCCCATACACCAAACCTTGCTCTTTCGGGACCAACAAGTGGTATCAGAGCAGTGGTTCATACGACCATTGTTTTTGTTTCACAAGGTTAATAGCTGCGTGGTCAACTTGAATAGATCTAGAAAATCTTTTCATCATCTGCATTCTATCTGTCATTATGGAATCATCTGTTATCAGGGCATGCGAAGAATTCTCCATCCAAGGTTACAGAGAATGGAGCTTCAGAATCAAGATGTGTCTCAAAGCTCATCACTGCCTGATGTGGAAGGTGATAGAAGAAGGACCTTTGGCTATTACAGAAGAAACCACTCGTATCACTGAGACAGGAGCAGTGAAGGAAACTGTACTGAAAGACCCCAGAAAGTATACTTCTGAAGAAAGAAGAGAAGCAAATCTTGATGACTTTGCTAAAGGAGTTATCTCCAGTACTGTGAAAGGAGTTCATCTGGCCAAGATCCAAGATCTTGATACAGCCAAAGAAATGTGGGAAGCACTAAGAGATCTCAGCCTAGGATCTGAAGCTATGATCTCGAACAAGCTGTCCCTAGCATGTAATAAGTTCGATGAATTCAAAATGAAGCCTGGAGAAACTATTGAACAAATGAAGAACAGGTTCACTGAAGTATTACTTGAAGTGTCTGCCTTCAAAAAGGATAAGTACACACAGAGAGAGAAGAATCTCAAGATTCTTAGAGCTTTACCACCAAGCTGGGAAATCTATTCAGCTATGCAACCTCTACGTGCTGATTTCAATGATCTGTCTGTAGAAGCACTATTTGATCATCTGGCTGTCCATGAATGTGATATCAGAAGGATACATGGACTAGATCACTCCTCCAGCAAGAAGAATGAAACTAGCACTAAGAAGGAGAAAGAGACTGCCTTCAAAGCGAAGTGCAAAACAGATGAATCAACATCATCTACTGCATCAGAAGAAGGAGGATATGATAAGTTACTGAAAGAATTCTCATTGATTGCTAAGAGAATGGACAAAATGGAAGTCAGATCAAGAAAGTATCGAAGGTTCTACAAAGACAACAAGAGTAGATACCAGAAGAACAAAGAAGCAGAACGATCTGATGACAAAACAGAAAGTAGAGGTAATGGTAAAATCACTAATCCTACTGACTATACTTGCTATGGTTGTGGAAGAACAGGACACTTCAAGACAGACTGTCCTGACCTATCCAAAAGTCAGAGAGAAGAACTAAGAGCTAAAAGGGACAGAAAGCTAAAAGCTCAACGTAAAGCTATGATAGCAGAAGAAAAAGAAGAAGATGATTCCAGCTCAAGCCATCTATCTGATAGTTCAACAGAAGATGATGAAGCATTCTTTGCTAAAGAAGAAGAAGACTGGGATGAATGCTTTGCAGGACTAGACAACGGTCTAGATGATGTAGAGGTAAACTCCTGCAACTCTAATTCATCAAATGATATCGACCTGGATCAGGAAATAGAAGACCAAGATGAATATTCATGGGATGAAGTTAATGAAATGTTCAAAAGCTACTCAAGTATCAAGAGACTTTTCAGAGAAGTTGTTGAAGAAAATGACAGATTGAAGAAAACTGAAGAGATATTGAGTAAAGCAAACACTAAATTTGTTGCTAACATCAATGTTCTGGAAGAACAAATCAAGAGCAAAGACAGTGAGATTCATTCCTTGAACTCAAAAGTCAAAGATCTTATAAATAGGAACAACATTGCTGAAGAAAAGATAAAGAAAGGCAGAGATATGATCTACAGAAGTGATGAACGTGCCAAACTGCTCATCAACATACAACAGAAAGGCACGTCTGGATTAGGATATCCAGGTCACACAGAAAAAGCAGCAGGTCCAATGAAATTCGTACCAGAAAGAAGTCAGATACCATATTAAGTAATAAACTTGAAAATTAAGAAAGATCTTCCCCAGAAGATGATTGTTAAACAAGTTGGTAACAGACAATATCATCAAACCAAAGGACATCCTGCCTATTGCACTGAATCCAAACAACAGCCCAAAAATAAAGTCAACAGGACATCACAGAAGAAAGCAGAAAGCAAAGGATCAGAGAGATACCATCCATCTGCTCTTCACTCAAAGTCCATTGTTGATGAGAATGGGAATATCATCACAAGCTACATTACTGTTCCAAATTTAAAGCTATTCTGGATTCAAAAAGGGATCTTTGCTAATAACCAAGCACCCAGACAATAAAGGGTAGCTAAATCTATTTAATTGCAGGACCAGAAGGCTGCAAGAAGAAGCAAGATTGCAAAAGGATCAATCTGGATAATTGATAGTGGCTGTTCAAAACACATGACATGTGACAAGAACCTACTATCAGACTACATAGAGAAACCAGGACCTCATGTCACTTTTGGATGTAATTCAAAAGGATATACCAGAGGATATGGACACATAAAAGTAGGCAAGACCACCATTTCAAATGTCTCATATGTTGAAGGTCTCAGCCACAATCTGTTCTCTGTAAGTCAGTTCTGTACAAATGGTAATCAAATTATTTTTGACACTAACAACTGTCTGGTGAAGAACAAGGAAGGAGATGAGATACTCCTTACCGGAATATTGCAGGATAGACTATATATTGTACAATGGAACAACCAGATAGAGACCTGTCTGGTCACTAAGACAGTGTCAGAAACTAGCTGGCTATGGCATAAAAGATTAAGCCATCTCAACTTCAAATCAATCAATAAGATTGCACGAGAGAAACTAGTTGAAGGATTGCCAGAACAAATCTATGACAAAAGTCATGCTTGTGAAGCATGTCAAGCAAGAAAGCAGACCAGATCATCTTTTTCAAGCAAATCTGCCCAGAGCTCAACCAGAATACTAGAATTACTACATTTAGACTTATTTGGTCCAGTTAAACCATTAAGCATAAATGGTAGGAAATATACTCTAGTCATCATTGATGATTATTCAAGATTTACTTGGGTAATATTCTTGTATAAGAAGAAAGAAACTCTGGAAAAGCTGCCAAATTTTCTCAACAAAATCACCAAGAAAAAGGAAGTTTCTGTCACTACCATCAGAACAGATCGTGGAACAGAATTTCTAAACCAGAAAGTTGAGGATTACTGCAACCAGATGGGAATTACACATCAGACATCTGCTGCTAGAACTCCTCAACAGAATGGAGTAGTTGAGAGAAGAAACAGATCACTAAAAGAAGCAGCTCGTACTATGCTCAATGCAACCAGATTGCCAAAGAAATTTTGGGCAGAAGCCATCTATACAGCGTGCTACACCCAGAACAGATCAGTTGTTACAATCAGACATGGGAAGACACCCTACGAGATATGGAACAACAGAAAACCCAGGATTCATTATTTTCGCTCTTTTGGCTGTCAGTGTTACATTCACAATAATGGGAAATCTCAGTTGAAAACCTTTGATAGCAAAGCTGATCCAGGAATATTCTTAGGATATTCTGATGTTAGCAAAGCTTATAGGGTTTTTAATCAGAGGACTCATATTGTGGAAGTAACACCTCATATTGTTTTTGATGAATCTGTTATTAGTGACAGAGACCTAGATGCTGATCAAACACCAGAGCAAGACCAGAACAAAAACCAGAAAGTAATCCAGAACAAGAACCAGAAAGCAAAAAGGATTCTGTTAGAAGATATTCTAATCTGGAATGCATCAGAAGAGAATGAAGTTGAAGTTCCAACCAGTGCTGAAGCAGTAAGCTTGCAGCAAGGGGGAACAGAACAAACAACCATATCTACACCAGAAGACAATCAGCCAGAAGGAGGAAACAATACTAATGAGCCAGAACCAGATCAACCCGAAGAATCAAGAGATTCAAATGGTTGGAATAATGATCAAGAAGAACCAGAAACTGAAAATCCTTTTCAAACTTCTCATCCAGAATTTGAGGACCCAACAAGTGAACCAGAACCAGAGATATCAGAAGAGGAGATATCTAGCAGAAGGAAATGGATTCAAGAAAATCACCCTTCTGAACAGATTGTTGGGAACCCAACAGATAGAGTGAGAACCAGAAGAATGCATGGAGAAAGTGCACTTCTCAGTTGTTATCTATCACGAGCTGAACCCTCTGACACCTATGAAGCACTTAGAGATGCAGACTGGGTCATAGCAATGCAAGAAGAACTCAATGAGTTTAAGAGAAACCAAGTCTGGTATATGGTAGACAGACCAAAACATCAAGGAGTAATAGGTGTGAAATGGGTATTCAAAAACAAACGAGATGAGAATGGAGAAGTAGTTAGAAACAAGGCTAGACTAGTCGCAAAGGGATACAATCAACAGGAAGGTATCGACTTTGATGAGACCTTTGCACCAGTGGCCAAATTGGAAGCAATTAGGCTATTTTTAGCATATGCTGCATACAAGAAATTCAAAGTATACCAAATGGATGTTAAAAGTGCATTCCTTAATGGCATACTTGAAGAAGAAGTGTATGTTGAGCAACCACCTGGTTTTGAAGAAGAAAATCCTGACCAGAGAGTATATAGACTAGCCAAAGCTGTCTATGGGTTGAAACAGGCACCCAGAGCGTGGTATGAAACATTATCAACATTCCTACTGGAATCAGGTTTCAGAAGAGGGTCTGTTGACAAGACACTGTTTGTCATCAAAGTCAAAGAACACATTCTGTTGGTCCAGATATATGTTGATGACATAATCTTTGGATCACAATCTCCTTATCTGTGTGACAAATTTGGAGAACTAATGAAGAACAAATATCAAATGTCCATGATGGGTGAGATGAATTTCTTTTTAGGTCTGCAGGTAAAACAATTACCAGATGGTATCTTTGTTAATCAAGCAAAGTACATCAACGATCTGCTAGTCAAATTTGGAATGAAAGACAGCAGAGAAGTTAAAATTCCAATGCAATCAAATGGAAAGATAGATCCAGACCCAGAAGGAAAACCAGCAAACATTACACAATATAGAGGAATTATTGGCTCTCTGCTATACCTTACAGCAAGCCGTCCAGATATCACATATGCAGTTGGAGTTTGCGCCAGATATCAAGCCAATCCTAAAGAATCACACATGGAAGCTGCCAAAAAGATACTTAGATATCTTAAGGGAACAGCTAACATTGGTCTCTGGTATCCACAAGATGATAACTTTGAGCTTACAGGCTATTCTGATTCAGATTATGCAGGATGCAAACTGGACAGAAAGTCTACCTCTGGGACTTGTCAACTCCTTGGAAACAAGTTGATATCTTGGTTTTCAAAGAAACAGACATCTGTTGCTACATCAACCACAGAAGCAGAATATATGGCTGCTGGAAGCTGTTGTGCACAGATACTATGGTTGAAGCAGCAACTAAGAGATTATGAGATTGATGTAAAGGAAATACCTATATTCTGTGACAGCTCAAGTGTTATAGCTATTACACAGAATCCAGTACTCCACACAAGATGCAAACATGTCGATGTGAGACATCATTTTATTATAGACCATGTAGAGAGAAAGCACATCAAGATCGAGAAGATTCATACAGACATTCAACGTGCTGATATCTTAACTAAAGCACTACCAGAAGAAAGATTTAAGATGCTGTGTGGAAAACTTGGATTACTCAGTCTAGATGATGAATACCAGAAAGTTACCAGATAGCTATTACCAGAAAGTCACCAGATAGCCAAGACCAGAAAGTCACCAGATAGCTAAGACCAGAAAGCTACCAGAAAGCTAATTACAAGAATGACAGAAAGTTCAGTTGAAATAAAATTCATGTGGCATAATTTTCTCAATAAATTGACGAAAAAGCCATGTGAAAATTATTTCCTAAATGCTAAGTCAAGGGGGAACTTTTAAGGAAATTGAAGCGTCAAGATAAAAGACGTCACTCTCCTAGGTTACAGGACTGTAAAAGATATTTTTACCCTAGATTTACTAAATCTTCTATTTTTCGTCATGATTAGCACAACCTTGGGAACTGGGATCGAGGAAATCCCTGCAAGAAACAGGAAAAAGGAAAGTTGCCAAAAGTAAGAGATACGCACACGCTCGCATATAGACCCTAGGATCTAGAGCGTCCATCTCACGCAAGGAAAGGCGGCAAAACAAATCTTGAAGCGGGAAAAATCTAAAAAGGGAGAAAATCTTCTCAACTCTTCGAATTTCTTTTCTCATAATTATTATTGTTATATATATGTGCGATATCTTCTCTAAACTGTTCACCTTCACTTTCATCGCACTGAGCACTCTCAAAATTCTAAGCACTTAAGCATTTCAAAATTCTCTGCAACTCTTCTCAAAAACTTCTTTGCGTTTGACTATGGCACCACCAACTTCACTCTTTCTGCAACACGTAGCTGAGGTTCAGAAGTTTCTCTCACCTGAACCGTATGCCTTTCTTGAAACTCATGGTTTTCGAAAGCTCGATGAAATCTTTGCTATAGTTTCACGCTGCAAAGGTTTTTCGTTTGATCAAAACTTCTTTGTTTTATGCTTTTCATTGTGTCTCTTTGATCTATGAACTGCTATTCTTACCGTATTTGTGCAAATATCTATGTTTGTTCATATAAACTGATGAAAATGCATATGCTTGTGTGAATGTTCTTTTGATATAAGGGTTCTGCAACATCGTCGCCTCACATCCCAAGATGTTTCTGGGAAAGCAAGTGGCTTCTTTCTATTTGACATGGCAAAACGACAAGCATGGCTTTGAAGCCAACGTCTTAATGCCGATTGGGGACAGAACAAGTAAAACTCCCTACAACGTGATAGAGATGATTAACCAAGCTTATAGGCTGAAAGATGAAGGTTTATCCTTGGAAGAGATCACTTCTGCACAATTGCAAGAAGCAGTGGAAATGGTAATGGTGGTACCGATAAAGTATACTGGAAGGATGTTCCAGAGATCTCTGCTTCAACCTGGATACAAGTTGCTCCTGGAACTGGTTCAAAGGATTTTCCTGAATCACAGTGGTACATATGACCAAGTAACCCCTGAGAAGTTCAGAATCCTCACTGCCATTGTTCTGAATCTTCGAGTGAACTGGAGCAGGATTCTATTTGAACTCATGGCCAAAGAAGCAAAGCTGGTCACCTATACTAAAGACAGCAGAGGCAGAGGCACTTCTGTGGAAGTTAGGAGGAATCTACGACACTCCACAAAGATCAGCTTGATGATTGAGAGGTTTTTCAAGCAGAACATCTGGGATGACGCTGAGGAATACAACGTTCACCACTCTATTCCCAAAGACCAACACCAGTTGGAAATGTCTCTGGGACTAACACCACAATTCTTCAACAAGATACCAGACGAGGTGCACCGTGTTGCTGCACTGGAAATGGGTAGTTCCAACCCTACTTGGATGCCACCTACTAAAGGTGTGGAGAGGAAGAAGGAGAAGGTGGTGAAAGAAAAGGCAGCCAGAAAGCGAGGCAGTTCTGTGGAGACAGAAACCTCTGCCTCTCTGCCAAAACAGAAAAAGAGGAGACTCCAGAAAGTTCAAGAATCATCACCACCACCAGCACAGACAACAGAACAATCAGACATGCCAGCACACTCAGAACACGAAACAGAGGCACCACAGGCAACAGCAGAACACGCAGAGAACCCTGCTGCTGATGTGGAACCAGAAACTAGTCATACTCCACATCAGGAGAAAGACTTCTCTCCTGCCAGAACAGCTACTCCTTCTCCCAACAGAATGGAAAGGATAAGCGAAGATGAAGAAGAGGAAGAATCTGCTGATGAGGAGGAAGTGAGGAAACAACAAGCAGAGAATGTCATCAACCTGCTGGAGAATGAGGCAGAACATTCTGTCATGCAGGAGTTTCCTGGAATTAACCAATTACCTGAGAGTTTAGGAGCAGCAAGGCGTGTCAAATTCTACTTGCTGGTCAAGGACAGCGAGTACTATGTATTTGATGCCCTGCTCCAACTCAAATCAATCGATGAATTGAAGAAAGAAGAAGCCACACTACTAAGTCTACTCCAGGTCACTACCGTCCAGGAGGTCAGAGCAGAATACCACCAGCTCATCTTTGATCTCATGAAGCAGGAGGCAACAGCATTAAATATTGACCTGCACACACCACACCCTGATGTCCGGATGGACGAAGCTGTACCAACAGAACAACATCACCAAGCTGAACAGGGTGAACCTTCCACAAGAAAGTCTCCCAAGAAAACACCCATCATCGACCTCGACTCAGGAGATGATGAACCTATTGGCCAGGCCATTGGAGGAGAACCCACCAATGAACTCTACACACAGGGAGCAGCACAGAAACTGAAGAAACATGTGAACTTCTACACTCTGGAAGAATTGCTGGAAAAAGAAACCCGACCTCTCAACAACTATCAACTCGACAATCTCATCACACTTCGAGTTGAAGACTGTTTGACAGACACCTGCAACATCCTACAAGAAAAAGCTACCCAGATCCTCTCTGATTTTAACCAACACCAGAAGGACTACGTCAACGACATGGATAAAGACCTTAGGGGGAAAATCAGAAAGATCAGGGATGATCTGAACAAGAAAATGGATGATGACAGAGAGGTACATGAAGCTGATCAGAACAAGATCCATCTGCGTTTAAAAGGCATTGAAGAGAAAGCAGACAAGGCCACTACTTTGGTAGCTGACCTTCTGGCCAAACAAGCCGAAACCATTGCTCCTGCTGTAGACCACCAAAGGACCCAACTTACTGCTCAACTCAAGGAAGACACAGACCTGTCCATCCACTCCCATCTAGCTCTTTTTGAAAAAGAGAAATTTGTGGAGTTGATGCGGAAAAACCAGGTCGATGTCTTAAATGACCTTCTGTATCCAACTCCAGAAGAAGTTGAAACCCAGAGCAATCGACTAACTGCTGTAGAAGAGCTTCAGGAGACTTTTGACAAAACTCTGTCTACCATGAACAGCAGGTTAGAGAAGAAGATTGATGCCTCTGACCAAACAATCAACCTTCTGCTTGGTTTTAAAGCAGATGCTGAGGAGAAAATGGAGAAGATGTCTGAGGAGATAATCTCCCTTCGTGCACTCATCAATACCATTTTTGATGATGTCAAAAAGGGGGAAATCTCTGGTGGCAAGAGAGGTAAGGGGAGCAAAAGCAGCAAAGGGGTCACAGAAGCAACAGAAGAAGTGGAGACTGCAACAGAAACACCAGCTCAGACACAAACAAGACCCACTACACCTCCAAGACCTGATCCTACACTGATTGGAACAGAACCAGCACAGCCAGCATCTCAGCCTCAGATACCAGACAAAGGCAAGAAACCAATAGATGAAGGGGACCAGATTGCTGAGCTGCTGCTATTTGGGGTTAGTATGGATCAAGCCTGCGACCCTGTTTACAGAACGCAATTTTATAAGGAACAGGCAGAGAGGGAGAGGAAGCTGGCGGCCCAGGAAGCTAAAGAGAAATCTTACCAAACTCCCCTCTCAGAGCCCTCATCAACAGAAAAATCGCAGCAACAGTCTTCCCAGTCAACCACTCAATCTAAGAAGAAGAAGAAGAAAGCCTTCTCCTGGAACCTGTCTCTAAAGAAACAGACACCAGCAGATGCTTGGGTTCCAGAAGGAGATCAGATTGATTGGGAGAAAGTGAAGCAAGGGTTTATCTTAAACCGATACTTTTTGAAGGAGCCTACATACTCTGAGTCTACACCAGATGAAGATTTTCATCGCTACCTTGAAAATTTCAGAGATCAAGACCTCATACAGAGAATCAGAACAGCTGCAACAGATGCCAAGATCAAATTCAAGGCACCAGAAAAGGAATACATGGTCTGCCCAACCATACCAGGCAGTAATCTCCCAGACAAGACCTACATACTGAACTACATCAATCAACTGGCGAAGATTAAAGGCTACAAGATCGATAACCACGATCCAAACTATGCCAGGGTGAGAGATGGTATATATGAGAGCATTCAGCTGGTGTCTGATGCACAGAGGGATAAGATGAAGAAGGGAGGAGCAGGGAGATGGTTTTCCTAGATAGATTCTTTTTATCTCTTATCTTGTTTTCGCTCTCTGTTAATCTTTGTACTCATCAATTCATATATCAATGAATTTGGAGTTCTCTTATCTTTCTGATGTCTACTGTTATTTAACTTAAATAACTAATAACCTATCTGTCCAGAACACAATACAAGTTACATTGTCTTTACTGACTAAGTGTGGTTTTGACATCATCAAAAAGGGGGAAATTGTTGGGAACCCCATAAACTATTCTGAGTTTTGATGATACTCTTACAAAACACACTTAGTATTATACATGTTCTGTACCTTTTTCCTTTGGTTTCAGCAAACCAGCAAGTCTCACAGACAGAAGGCTAAACCAGAGAATCTCAAA
>JAPKLX010000676.1:30785-60081 GCA_026898415.1 Leonotis leonurus
CACAGACAGAAGGCTAAACCAGAGAATCTCAAAACCAGCAAGTCTCAAAGACAGAAGGCTAAACCAGAGAATCTCAAATCAGAAAATGAAGACTTTAACAGAAAGTAGAACCAGAGAAGCTTCAGCCAGAAAGATGGAAGATGCTTCAACCAGAAAGTGGTTAACATATGTTCTACCAGAAAGTACCTCAACCAGAAAGTGTCAAAATCAATATTTAACCAGAAAGACACTAGACCAGAGAGGACACAACCAGAAGGTTAGAAGCAAACCAGAAAGAGCAGAATCAAATCTGTCGATGAAGCATTTAAGACTTTCCATTGAAGATTTGGAAATTGAATCACTGATTGACATTGAGAAGGAAAGCAATCACAGATGATCTGCTTACCAATCATAGAAGATTCAATCAACAACTCTACAAGGAAAGAAGAGTTATAATTGATTGACAATCCACAAATCAAATCACGTCAATCAACAAACGGCTAGAATTTCAAATTCAGAGCCTATATATGTTTGAAGTTTCAAAGTCTGAAAAAAAAAATACGCAAGCGCTATATTACAGAAATATTCTCAAGCATTCTATCTCCTAATCAGACAGAAAGCTTCAAACCGTTCGTGATCGCAATCACACCTCGATTCAAATCTGTCTTATCGAGAGAAGAAGGAGATCTTTACTAGCTAGTAGTTTTCTAGTGGATTAACGTGAAGATAGCCAGTTTACAGTAGTTTTCTGTAAGTTGTAAAGGGACACGACCCTTATTCGTGCATAAGTTTCAATAAGGTTTGTAATTGAAACTTGTGACTCGTTCTCAGCGAGGTTAAATAAGAAGAGTATCCTAGTAGTGGATATCTAATCCAGTTTGGATTAGACCGTGGACGTAGGGGGTTTCCCGAACCACGTAAAAATAACTGTGCCATTTAAATTCTGCATTTTATATTCAGTTATTTTTATTCTGCATCTATCATACTCATTCAAATCTGCATTCTTAATCAACCTCTAAATACTCGATTAAGTTTTCAAAAGGTTTTCTTAACAAGAGCACCGACTAAGTCCACCATTATTCCGCACACAAAACATTGTTTGAAATCAAGTTCACACTTGCTTTCTGCTTTGTTTATCTCACGTGAGAGATCTTACTTGGATAGAACTTAATTGATTAGAAAATCATAGTGTTCTATCATCTAGAGCAATCTGTAATTCAGAAAGCTCACATCTCTCTGATTGAAATAGTCAAGTAAACTGAAAAGTTTGCATTTGGTGTATTCCCCCCCCCCCCCCCATACACCAAACCTTGCTCTTTCGGGACCAACAAATTATAATTTAGAAATTAGCGGGATATTACATCTAGAGATGCCAGCCTTGGAAGATCCTGATGATGAAGAAGAGGGGATTGAAGAGATCTTACCACCGGCTGGAAAACTCTTTGTAGCCAGGCGAATTTTGAGTCCCCAAACTCAGCCAAATAAGAGGGAGAAGTGAGACAACATCTTTCATTCAAGATGCCACGTGCTAAATAAGGTGTGCAACATCATTATTGATGGAGGGAGTTGTACAAATGTGGCTAGTGCAACCATGATTGAGATATTAGGGCTGCCTGTGGTGAAGCACCCCAAGCCATACCGTTTGCAGTGGATGAATGATACCAACATCATCAAGGTTACAAGACACATTCCTATTCGCAATGGGAAGTATGAGGATGAGGTGTTGTGTGATGTGATTCCAATGCAAGCGAGCCACATTCTATTGGGACGTCCATGGCAGTTTTATCGCCGTGTTACTCATGATGGCTTCACCAACCCATACTTCTTTGAGTATAAGCAGAAGAGTTTATCACTTGTTCCTCTTACCCCTTCTCAAGTTTATGAGGATCAAGTGCAACTGGCTAATGAGGCGGAGAATGTGAAGTCTAGTAAGGGGTAGACTGTGGAGAAGATGAAGAATGGACCGATCTAGAAGTCCTTTCTAGCAAGAGCTAGTGACTGGAAGCGAACAGTGAATAAGCAGAAGCCATTGATCGTGCTGTTGTACACAAAGAACTTGATTATGACTAATGATCGTACTTCTCTACCCCCTTCTATTCTTTCTGTTTTGCAGGATTTTTATGTCTTTCCCTAGGATACACCTCCTGGTTTACTACCAATTCGAGGGATTGAGCTTGAGATTGACTTTGTGCCTGGCGCAATGCTTTCGTATAGACTAGCTTACTAAATCAATACGGAGGAGATGAAAGAGTTGGAGAGGCAAATTAGTGAACTGTTGGCCAAAGGGCACATGAGAGAGAGTTTGAGTCCTTGTGCAGTATATTTTCTACTTGTGCCAAAGAAGGACTCGATCATGAGGATGTTTTGTGATTGCCGAGCTATCAACAATATCATGGTAAAGTATCACCATTCTATCCCTCGTTTAGATTATATGTTTGATGAGTTTCATGGTTCTTGTGTGTTTTCTAAAATTGATTTAAAGAGTGGTTACCATCAAATTAGGATTAAGGAGTGAGATGAATGGAAACCACTTTCAAAACAAAACTTGGTTTGTATGAGTTGTTTGTTATGCCTTTTGGATTGACTTAATGCACCTAGTACGTTTATGCGTCTTATGAATCATGTTTTGCGTGCAAAGAATTTCAAATTCTAGGAAACGAGGTCATACCAGAAATGGCAACAAAGGACGCATTGCTAACAAGGAGTACATCAATAACGATTAGTTTCAAACGTTTAATGCTCCACAACGGCTAGTTCGTGAATCAATCTCCTATAAATACACCAATGATTCAGAAACAACTCACTGGATTTCAAGCAAACAGACTGCAGAAATCAATCTCTAAAGCTTACGAAGTGCTCAAATGTTCAAGATCTTATTTTCTTAACATTTCACACTTAGTGTTTCTGCTATATATTGAATCCACAATTATTTCTGCTATCTATTGAATCCACAATTCTTAGCTCATATAGTTTATATCTTAAGCTAGAACACACCCCACAAGAACTACATTGTAATAGCATAGTTCTATCTTCCATTATAGCCTTCACGCAAATTTGGAAGACTTCAAAATTTTTAAACCTAGTAACTGTAAAGGACATAACCTACTTCGTGCACAACTCAAGTCCAATTTAGACTTTGTGTTGTGACTGGTTCTATGCCAATCTAAAGAAGGGAGAAGTTTTATTCACGTGATTAGCGAAGTGTGCTATTAGTTTGATTGTCTGTGGACGTAGGGAGTTTCCCGTACCATGCTAATTCATTGTGTTCTTAATTCTGCATTATTCAGTTTTGGTTATTGCATATATAATGTCATACTTAATTTGTGATTTCATAATTTATAACTTGGCCATCTTAAAGAACAATTGGTTAAATCAAAAGAGTTTTCTAAATAGAGCAACAATAAGTAACTATCTCTTTCCACACAATATGCTACTTACTTAATCTGTAAGTACAAATCACTTACCAGATCACGCGCTATCTAGTTCATCATCTGTGTTACTTAATACTAGGGTTGTCAATTTTTGACACAACAAGATAACCCGACACAAACATGCACGAAATTAATTTTAGTGTCAAGCATTATCGGGTTTGGATCGGTATCAGGTCGACCCGATAAGAACACGAAATTATCAAGTTGGGTTCAGGTCGGATTCGGGTTGGGTTTACGTTACACAATAACATCTATAATTAATTTAAACTTTGAGGGAAATGTAATTTTTTAATTATTTTTTAAAAATATTTTTCATTTTTCTTTAAATACAAAAATAACTATATTTTATAAATTCAAATTTTATGCATTATTATTATTTTTTATTATAAGTTTATGATTTTTATGTCTTTTTTCATATAAATTTAAGATTTTATCTTGTTGATAATGGTTCGTGTCATTATCGTGTCGTGTCAACATGAAAGTTATCGTGTTCGTGTCGTGTTCGGGTTCGAGCTTAACAGGTTGGGTTCAGCAGAACCTTAATAGGTCGAGTTTGGGTTTGACCTTAACAGGTCGGGTTGTTATCAGGTCGACCCGATAACAACCCGATCCGCACGATTTGACAGCCCTACTTAACACAAGTTGTTGGACACCCAGAAAACACGCAATCTGTGATGTGTGATCAGGTTGATCTGTATATAACTCACAAGAAAAATGAGAAAACTATACAATTAGTGTAACCATTCAATCCACCCATACACCAACATCAGCTCTATCAGGACCAACAACCATCGATTTGATGGCCGAAGATTTCGACGATGAGTTCTTCAATTTCTCTGAAGAACCATCTTTCACCACCATAATATAGGCCGATGTAACCAATCAATCCACATCTACTGCTGATCCATCTATTGATCTATCTGCCACTACAACAGATCAACAGAAACCACCATCTCCACCACCATCGTCTTTCCAACCAACTGGAGCTCAATTTCCCGAGCTACCTGAAGATTTTCTACACGGAGCACATCTATCTACTACACCAGAGTTCAGATCGACTGTGATCATGGGTCCGTTTGTCAATGCAGAGCCCATTGGAGAAGTGTTTACTCGGGTGGTCACAACACTCGAAGATTATACTAACTCCTCGGTTGAGGACTTATTTTTTTACCATTACAGATCCCTTCACCAACGATAAAATCAAGGATCTTATCAATACCAAAATCTCCAACAAGGTCAATGCACTGGCAAACCTTACATTCACAGCAGCTCAAACATCTATCACTGCAGTTGAGGAGTGTTTCAAGAATGCTCACAAAGCCCTCTCAGAAGAATTGCATAAATTTTTGGAAAACATTAGAGAGGCCGCAGACAAGAAAAAGGAAGAAGTAGATATCGAGCTTCTCTTCTTTGCATTGATGTGGACAAGTTCGATGATAAGTTCACCACAGATGGAACTAACATGCTTACGAAAGTGAAGATTTAATTTGAGAAGTAGTTGACTGAGTTCAAAAGATTGAAACCATTTGTTAAGGCCATCATTCCTAATCTGCTGAAGGAGCTAGATTACTCCAGACTTAGAAGACATTTTTGGCATCAATCTCTCAATCAGTAAACTCACAAAAGAAAATGAAGGGATGTCAAAGAAGCTGGTCGCGTTCAATGTATCGAATGTCAAGCAGTTCGATGAGCTCAACGGTTCTGTTGGGAACCCCACAAAATTTTAATTTTGATGATGTTCTCTCGAAACACTCTTAGAGTTCATTCTGTCTTGCTAGATCTTAATCTGTTCAAAATGTACCAGATCACTATAATATAAAGTGAATCTGATAGAGATCACTATCTTAGTCCAGATTAGAAAAATGACTTGGTGTGTAAAGGATCTCATCCTATAGAAATCATTCTGTTTACTTATGTTCGTGGACCAGATCAACATCAGATTGAAGCAAGCAGATGATCTATCAGATGGTCACTTGGTCAGTTCTTCCAAAACATTCACAAAAGATTCTACCATGCTTTGGAGCATATTTTTGAAGACCAGATCGACTGTGGACCAGATAGATATCAATATGGTATGACCAGATCGTTGTTGAAGATGAACCAGATGATATTAGATCACCTACTAGTTAATTGGCAATCACGTGTTTGACCAGATTAACTGATGAAGAGTCTCAAACTCATTGCCACATCATTCGAGTTTACCAAGAAGGAAGGAGAATCAATCTATACATAAAGAAGGAAAGTAGCACCTATCAAACGATTTGCTTTCCATATTTATTGAAGATTCAGTCAACCTTTCCAAAGGCAAGAGGAGATAATTTAGGGATTCATATTCCTTGATTGGAAAATCACATTTACTCCAAACCAATCAAGCCCAACGGTTAGAATTTCAATTCTACACCTATAAAAGCTAGGAACCAAGACTGGAAGAGTACAAGATTATCATCTACGATCAACAAGCTATTACTCTGCCCAGAAATCATCTCACTCTTCGAAGCATTCACTCGAGAAGATTTCTACTCACCAGATCGTGTTCTAAGCCGTTCGTGATCGAAATCACATCAACTCGATTCAAGTCTGTCTTATCGAGAAGAAGGAAGGAGATCTTCGCTATCTAGTAGTTCTCTAGTGGATTGACGTGAAGAGATCCAGTTACAGTAGTTTTCTGTAAGTTGTAAAGGGACACGACCCTTATTCGTCAACAAGTTTCAAACAGATTGTACTTGAAACTTGTGGTTCGTTCTCAACGAGTATAAATAAGAAGAGTATCCTTGTAGTGGATATCTAATCCAGTTTGGATTGGACCGTGGACGTAGGGGGTTTCCCGAACCACGTAAAAACAACTGTGTTATTTACTTTATGCATTTTAAATCTCTGTTGTTTATTCACTAATCAACACATTCGTTCAATCTGCATTCTTAATCAATCTGCTAAATATTACGTTAAGTTTTGCAAAGGTTTTCTAAACAGAAGAGCATCGACTAAGTCTACCATATTCCGCACACAACTCTCAGTTAGGGAACAAGATTACTCTTGATCTCTGTTCTGTGTTATTCATCAGAGAGTTTCTGTCTGGACAGAACAAGATCGATCTGGTCATCGATCTAGTTTGTCATAACTAAGCAATCTTCCTACAGAAACCTTAAGCTCTCTAAAAAATTAGTCAAGTAAACTAAAAAGTTTGCATTTGGTGTATTCCCCCCCCCCCCCATACACCAAATTTTGCTCTTTTGGGATCAAGAAGTGGTATCAGAGTAGTGGTTCATAGGACTATTATTTATGTTTCACAAGGTTGAAACCTGCGTGGTCAACTTGACTTGATCTAGGAAAACCTTTTTCATTCACTAGCATCCTATCTGTCATTATGGAATCTTCTGTTGTTAGGGCATGTGAAGAATTCTCCATCCAAGGGTACAGAGAATGGAGTTTCAGAATCAAGATGTGTCACAAAGCTCATCACTGTCTGATGTGGAAAATGATAGATGAAGGACCATTGGTGATTCAAGAGGAGAAGACTTGAATTACATAAATTGGCCTAGTTAAAGAATATGTGCTCAAGGATCCCAGAATGTATACTTTTGAAGAACGGCGTGAAGCAAACCTTGATGATTTTGCCAAAGGAATCATCTCCATCATGGTAAAAGCAGTCCATCTGGCTAAGATCCAAGATATTGATATAACCAAGGAGATGTGGGAAGCATTGAGAGAACTAAGCTGTCCCTGGCGTGCAACAAGTTCGATGAATTCAAGATGAAGCCTGGAGAAACCATCGAGCAGATGAAGAACAGGTTCATTGAAGTGTTACTTGAAGTTTCTGCATTAAACAAAAACAAGTATACACAGAGAGAAGAATCTCAAAATCCTTAGAGCATTGCCACCAAGCTGGGAGATCTACTCTGCAATGCAACCACTACGTGCTGATTTCAACGATCTGCCCGTTGAAGCACTGTTTGACCATCTGGCTGTTCACGAATGTGATATCAGAAGGATTCTGGATCAAATTATTCCTCAAGTAAGAAGAACGAGGACAGTTCGAAGAAGGAGAAAGAGATAGCCTTCAAAGCAAAGTGCAAAGCTGATGAACCTGTACAAACTGCAGCACCAGAAGAAGGAGGTTATGACAAGTTACTTAAGGAGTTTAACATGATTGCCAAGAGGATGGACAAGATGGAAATCAGATCAAGAAAGTATCGAAGGTTCTATAAAGATAGCAAGAGTAGATACCAGAAGAATAAAGAACCATAAAGATCTGATGACAAAGCTAACACAAAAAGTAATGGTAAAACTTTCAACTCTACTGATTATACTTGTTATGGCTGTGGTAGAACATGTCATTTCATGATAGATTGTCCTGATTTGTCAAAAAGTCAAAGAGAAGAGCTAAAGAGCTAAAAGAGATAGAAAACTCAAAGCTCAACGCAAGGCCATGTTAGCTGAAGAAGACTCAAGCAGTTCAAGTCATTTGTCTGATAGTTCATCAGATAATGATGAAGCATTCTATGCAAAAGAAACAGATGAAGACTGGGATGAATGTTACATGGGTTTGGACAACGGTCTCGACCAGATCGAGGTAAATTCTCAGGTCTCTAAGTCTTCAAATAAACCTGTTTATGATTCAGGAAATGAAGATGAACCAGAAGTCTTATGGGATGAAATCAATGAGATGTTCAAGAGCTACACAAGCATAAAGAAGTTATTCTCTGAAGTCATAAAAGAGAATGACAAGCTGAATGAAACAGTGAAGTTCTTGAGTGAAGCAAACACCAAGTTCTCCACTCAAATAAATGGTCTTGGAGAACAGATCAAGACAAAAGATGTAGAAATATACTCACTCAATTCCAAGGTGAAAGATGTGATCAACAGAAAGGATGTAGTTGAAGAAAAATTGAAGAAGACCATGGAAAACATGAGCAAGATCAACAAAAGTCAAGAACGAGCTGATATGATCATTGACATGCAAAGAAGAGGAACAACTGGACTTGGATATACTGGAAAAACTAGTGAGACCAAGTTCGTAGCTGAAAGGAAGAATATACCAGATCAAGTTAAGGATCTGAAGAATAAGAAGAATCAACCCCAGGAGATGATAATGAAGGAAACAGGAGACAAGAGATACTATCAGAAGAAGGGTCAACCTGCTCACTATGTGAAAACAGATAAAAATCAGAAGCAGAAGATAACTGCCAAATCAATGCCAAATCTCTACTAATAAGAAGAAGATCAACTGGGATAACATTGAAAGAAATCATCCATCTGTTTACAAAGCTATATCGAGAACAAATGATGCTGGAAGAAAGATTACATGCTACATATGTGTTCCTAACACTAAGTTAATTTGGGTTCCAAAAGCAACCTTTGCTACTAACCAAGCACCCACTCGTTGAAAGGGTAGCTAAATCTTCAAAATTGCAGGATCGAAGAACTGCAAGAAGAAGTAGAGTAGGAAAGGGAACAATCTGGATTATTGATAGTGGTTGTTCGAAGCATATGACATGTGACAAGAACGCTCTATCAGACTATGTAGAAAGAGAATGACCACATGTAACCTTTTGATGTAACTCAAAAGGGTACACCAGATGATATGGCAATATGAAGATTGGCAAGACCACCATCACAAATGTATCGTATGTTGAAGGTCTTAGTCATAATCTATTTTCGGTTAGCCAGTTCTGTGCTAATGGAAATCTAATTGTTTTTCATGCTAACAACTGCTTTGTGAAAAATAAAGAAGGAGATGAAACTCTTCTTACCGGAAAATTACAGGATAAATTATATATTGTGCAATGGAATAACCAGATCGAGACATGTCTGGTCACCAAGACAATATCAGAAACAAGCTGGTTATGGCACAAACGACTAAGTCATCTCAATTTCAAGTCAATCAATAAGATTGCAAGAGAAAAGCTAGTCGAAGGACTGGCAGATGAAGTATATGACAAAGATCACATTTGTGAAGCGTGTCAAGCTGTGAAATAAACTAGATCATCATTTTCCAGCAAAGTAGTTTAGTCATCTACAAGAATCTTGGAGTTACTTCATCTAGACTTATTTGGCCCAGTTAAGCCATTAAGTATAAATGGAAGGAAGTACACTCTATTCATCATTGATGATTACAAGATTCACATGGGTTATCTTTCTATTTAAAAAGAAAGAGACATTGGAGTAACAGCCAAACTTTCTCAACAAAATCACCAAGCAAAAGGAAACTTCTGTTGCAACAATCATAACAGATCGTGGAACAGAATTCCTAAACCAGAAGATTGAGGACTACTGCAATCAGATGAGTATCACACATCAGACATCTGCAGCAAGAACACCTCAATAGAATGGAGTGGTTGAGAGAAGAAACAGATCATTGAAGGAAGCAGCTCGCACCATGCTAAATGCAACTAGATTACCCAATAAATTTTGGGCTGAAGCCATCTACACGGTCTGTTATACACAGAACATATCGGTGATAACTCTCAGACATGGGAAGACACCATATGAAGTCTGGAATAACAGAAAGCTCAGGATACAATATTTTTGTACTTTTGGTTGTACGTGCTACATCCATAATAATGGGAAATCTTAGTTGAAAACCTTTGATAGTAAAGCTGACCCTGGAATATTTTTAGGATATTCTGATGTTAGTAAAGCTTATAGGGTTTACAACAAGAAGACTCATATTGTGGAGGTAATACCTCATATTGTATTTGATGAAACTTTTCTTGAATATAGAGAAGCAGGTGATGAACAGGTTCACAACCAGATTAACAACAAGAAATCAGAAGGGATTCTATTAGAAGATATTTTGATCTGGAATACAACAGAAGAGAATGAGATTGATGTTCAACCTAATGCTGAGACCAACTCACAGCAAGGGGTAACCGAACACATCGATTTGGAACAAACCAGATTGATTCCACTAGATATTAGTGAACCAGTGGAAGAAGGTAATAATGAACAATCTCAAGATCAAATTGAAGAATCCAGAGATATCAACAGCTGGAACAACATCTAAGAGATTGAAACTAAGTAACTAGAAGTTGAGAACCCTTTTCAAACATCTTCAACAGCACATCCTAAATTTGAGGACCCAACAGAAGAACCTGAGCTTGAGATATCAGAAGAAGAGATGTCCAGCAGAAGGAGATGGATACAAGAACACCATCCTCCAGAACAGATTGTTGGGAACCCATCAGATTGTGTGAAGACCAGAAGATTGCATGGAGAAAGCGCACTACTAAGTTGTTATCTATCTCATGTTGAACCATCTGATGCTTATGAAGCACTACAAGATGCAGAATGGGTTATTTCTATGCAAGAAGAACTCAACGAGTTTAAAAGAAACCCAGTTTGGTACTTTGTAGATAGACCAAGACACCAGGGAGTGAGAGGTGTCAAATGGGTATTAAAGAACAAATGAGATGAGAATAGGGAAGTTATCAGAAATAAAGCCAGATTAGTTGCAAAAGGGTATAGTCAACAAGAAGGCATTGATTTCGATGAAACATTCGCACCAGTTGCCAGATTGGAAGCAATTAGACTATTTCTAGCATATGCATCATACAAGAAATTCAAGGTGTACCAGATGGATGTCTAGAGTGCATTTCTGAATGGTATACTTGAAGAAGAAGTATATGTTGAACAACCACCTGGTTTTGAAGAAGAAAACCCAGACCAGAAGGTGTACAGATTAGCTAAAGCTATCTATGGTTTGAAACAAGCACCCAGAGCGTGGTATGAAACTCTATCAACGTTCTTATTGGAGTCAGGATTCAGAAGAGGTTTTGTTGACAAGACATTATTCATCATCAAAGTCAAAGAACATATCTTTTTAGTCCAGATATACATTGATGATATCATATTTGGATCACAATCTGCTTATTTATGTGATAAATTTGCTGAACTAATGAAAAATAAATATCAAATTTCCATGATGGGTGAGATGAACTTCTTTCTAGGTTTGCAGGTAAAGTAGTTACCAGATGGTATCTTTGTCAATCAAGCAAATTATATCAACGATCTGATCACAAAGTTTGGAGTCAAAGATAGTAAACCTATCAAGATTCCAATGCAGACCAATGGGAAGATAGATCCAGATCCAGAAGGGAAACCAGAAAACATAACTCAATATAGGGGTATCATTGGCTTTCTGCTATATTTAACTGCAAGTTGACCTGATATTACCTTTGCAATTGGAGTATGTGCTAGATACCAGGCCAACCCCAAGGAGTCTCATATGGAAGCTGCCAAGAAGATACTCAGATTTCTTAAAGAAACAACACACAATTGATTATGGTATCCATGTGAGGACAATTTTGAGTTAACTGGCTATTCTGATTCAGACTATGCTGGATGCAAATTGGAAAAAAAGTCTACTTTTGGAATGTGCTAGTTTCTTGGAAACAAGTTATTCTCTTGGTTTAAAAAAAAAAACAAACATCTGTTGCTACATCAACAACTGAGGCAGAGTACATGGCTGCTGGAAGCTATTGTGCATAGATACTCTGGTTGAAGCAGCAATTGAAGGACTACGAGATCGATGTCAAGGAGATACCTATATTCTGTGACAGCTCAAGTGCCATTGCTATAACACAGAATCCAGTACTCCATACAAGATGCAAGCGTGTTGATGTGAGACATCACTTTATTCGAGATCATGTGGAGAGGAAACACATCCAGATAGAGAAGATACACACTGATGTACAACGTGCTGATATCTTGACAAAGGCCTTACTAGAAGAAAGATTCAAGATGATATATGGAAAGCTAGGATTACTAAATCTAGATGAAAGAATCAAGTCAATACCAGATTGACGAAACCAGATCATGTAGCAGAACGATGAAAACAGAAGCACTAGCTATGATAATCTGATTACTGTATCACTATTGAGATTATGAATGAAAACCAGATCATACAAAGTGATAGTAGATGACATTACCAGATGGAAGCATAAATCAAATGATATCAGATTGTTATTAATACCATGTGTCAGAATATGACGAGATACAGTCATGCCACATGAAAATTAATTTTCCAATAAATGATTACTTAGTGAAGGGGGAACTTGGAAATTAGAAGCATCTCTGACACTAATTACCGCCCTAACTATGGTCTATAAAGTTATTTTCTGACATAGATTTGCTAAATCTTCCATAATTGTGATGATTAGCACACCTTGGGAAACTGTGATCGAGGAAATCTTTGTAAGAAAAGAAATAAGGAAAGTTGTAGTGGATAGGAAGATTTACATGCTCCATCCTACAACCATAGGATCTAGCACGTGCATCAAACGCAACACAAGGTGGAAAAATGGAAAGCTGAAGCGGGAAAACCTTAAAAGGGAGATTTTCATCCAACCTTAAAATTCTTATCGTTTTAATCTGAGCCGTTGATTATTTTCTTATATATATGTGTCGTACATGCATTAAACTGTTCACCTTACACTTTCATCGTACTGAGCACTACTCTTCCTTAAGCACTTAAGCATTTCCAGAAATCTCTCCCTCACAAAAGTTATCTCAAAACTCCAAAATTCTTTGAAAATGGCACCACTAACTTCCTTGTTTTTGCAAAGGTCTATTAAGTTCTTTATGTATTAACTGTATCCTTTGGAGATTCATTATGAGTTATGTTTCTGGAAATCTACCTTGCTTTATACATTGATACCTGTTTGAATAATTTTCGTATGGATAACTGATATATAGATATATCCCTGCGCTATTCATATTCTTTAGATATTTGTGAAATGTAATATATGTTGCTCAAATAACTGATGTTATATGTTATCCACTGGAATATATTTGTCTATTGTAGGATTTCATAATATTGTCACCTCCCATCCCAACATGAACTCTGCAAAACAGGTTCTTTCTATAGATCATTTGTACATGTTTTTAGACTTAACATTTTATAAGCTTATCTTTTAAGAAGGCTGATGATTTTAAAAGGATGTTTGAAGTTTCAAACTAACTTATAGAACGACCTCCTTAGCTAGATGTAATTAGAATAGGTTGACTGATTTATAAAGAGTATGCCAACCTCATCAACCTGTCCTATAGGAATCAAGCTGTATCTCATGGAGATCGACTCAGAAACAGAGGTGAAGAATTAGAATATCAACCTAATCCTAAGCAGGTTATCTCTTAAAGGACAACTCGATAGCCAGCTAGATAGAGTTAAGTTGTTATTCTACATTTAGCAAGCAGGGTCCCCCGATAGTTAAGGTGGACTGCCGACATACTTTTATTTTTCATAAGTTAACCTTCCTCTGATATGTCACATCGATCAAATCAGTTATTTTAAGAATATAAGTACAAGAATATCAGTTAAATTGTATGAGAGATCATTCTATTCCTAACAATCATTTGGAAAATCACGAGAAAGGAGGAAAAAGAAGCATTCTTGGTGGCACGCTTACCATCACCTTACTGCGTAATTAATGATGCATTTAATGCGAAGTACTTTATACTCCATCTCTCAAACGGCTAGTTCCAGGTTTTGGAGCTATAAATAACTTTTTTCTTCGACAGAATACGTATGAGAAATAAGCCATTAACAAAGCCAAAACTCTGCTCAAATGTCTTCAAGCTCTCAATGTTCAAAGCACTCTCAAGCTCAAAAATGAACAAAAATGTTTAAATTGTTTAAATTGTAGCCATCTTGAATATAGTATTCAGGAAGTTCAAATCATATTTCAAATGAACAAAAATGTTTAAATTTTAGCCATCTTCCTCGGTTGCCAACTTTGTTCTGTTGATATGTGGGAAAATCCAACACACGAGCTAGAAAAGGATGCCGATAAGTTGGCACCTCATACTGACATGTGTCTAGTCGTTTGCTATCCTAAGGAGATGAAAGGGTGGAAGTTTTATAGTACTAGAGATCGAAAGGTCTTGGTTAGTACACATGCTCAACTTTTAGAAGAATACTAAGTGAGAAATTACAAACCCAAAAGCGATATAGTTCTCGAGGAAATGAGAACTAATAATCTGAATTCACAAGAATCACAACTGCAACAAGAATACACCCAAACACTTGTACCACACGTTGTGGAGCCTCGTTTTAGTGCAAGGGTTGTTCTTCAACCTGGACAATTCATATGAGCGGGAAAGTCTTTTAACTAAATCCTCGTCCTAGATGAATCATACCCATAAAGTTAAGATGAAGCTCTACAAGACAAGGATTATCACTCTTGGATGGATGTGATTCTCGAGGAAATGAGAGCTAATAATCTGAATTCACAAGAATCACAACTGAAACTAGTATAAACCTAAACACTTGTACCACACGTTGTAGAGCCTCATCTTAGTGCAAAGGTTGTTCTTCAACCTGGACGATTCATATGAGCGGGAGAGTCATTAACTAAATCCCCGTCCCTAGATGAATCATATCCATGGAGTTAAGATGAAGCTCTACAAGATAAGGATTGTCACTCTTGGATGGATGCGATGGAATTCGAACTACAATCCATGGTAGACAGGGAAGTATACAAGCTAGTCGACCTACCTGAAGCCTAAAAAGTCATTAGAAGTAAATGAGTGTTCAATCAGAAATGAGGATGTGATGGAAACATCTTGGTCTTCAAAGATACACTGATGAAGAAAATTACACACAAAAGAGGGCATCGATTATGATGAGACGTTTTCACTTATGGAATGCTTAGGTCAATACATATATGTTTTTGAGTAGCAACTTTTATGGATTGAGAATTTTGACAGATGGATGTAAAAACAACATTCCTTAATGAAAGTATTGAGGAAAACAATCATATAAAACAACCTAAAGGATATGTAGTTCAAGGAAAAGAACACATGGTGTGGAATCTTATGAAGTCCATCTATGGGCTTGAGCAAGCCTCACAATCATGTAACCTTTTTTCGATCAGGTTATCAAATCCTATGAATTTGATGAGTTCCCTGACCAAAATTGTGTGTACAAGAATTGTGAGGGTAAACCGGTTTTGTTGTTTGTGCTATATGTAGATGACATCCTATTGATTGAAAATGTCAAGAAGGTATTGTTGGACGTTAGACGGTTGGTAACCAGTTAATTCAATATGAAGGATATGGCATAAGCAGTAAACATCCTCGAGATCAAGGTCATGCGTGACCGCAAGAAGAGGATATTGTGCATAAATCTAAAGGGCCTCACCATCACTCAGTGAAGATAAATTTAAAAGTTTTCCTATCCTCGCACTATGTTCTGCTAGTGGTAGGTATTAGGTCGATCCCACATGGAGTTGGTGTAATCTCTTTCTCTATCAGGATTTTTATTTTTTATAGGGGGGACCTACCTCGGGTAGGGAAGTAACCAAGACCTAAAATAAAAAAATTAAAAAACATTAAAAGTAAAAGATACTTGGCTTGGGCTCAACTTTTTACGCCTTGATCAATTCATTAGTCATCGGTGCAAACATTTTCATTGCATGCACATATTATTGGTTAAAGGCATGTGTAAGTCTGGGGTTTCTCTCCTACCAGCAAACACATCACTCTGGCAGCCCCTATTTAATCGTCATGTAGCCGCCAAAGACCTGCCCATCACACCTTTTTCGGCCTAGAAGATGAGAGTTACCCACTCCCTCACCCCCTTGCCTAGGATATCACCCAAGCCAAGCGTACTCCAGTGTACCGAACTGGATATTAGCGTATAAGCTACCATAGGCACTCTACGCTTTTCAAGTGCCTTGCCCATGGCATCGCCATCCACACCACCACACAGATCCGTCTGACTGGCAAGGCGGAACCCACATGACCCTTTGGACTTCTAATACTCAGTTATAACCTCATATTGCCCAAGGGTTGGTCAAGTTGTATAAAATCAGATCCAGTACTTTAGGAATACACACATGTAACTACGTTGGCCAAGTTGGACCTCACAATGATAAGTTGATTTTAGCTAAACTCGTTTTACCCAAACTAAGTATTAAAATTACATAGACATATTTAAAAGAAACGAAAAAATAAAAGATAAAAAGGAAACGTACTATAATTAAATAAAGAACGGAAAACAATCCATGGCTGGACCAACCATGACCAAGTCAAGTAAATACAAGAAAAATAAAATATGCCCGAAGGCTTCGTTTCTTCCTCTCTTAGACTCTCAAAACATCTACTTGTAATACACTAAGAAGAATAATGAAGAGTGTGAGTGGTTCGTGCAGCAGCGGCTCTCCTCCACGTACTTCACGTTTTATTCTCATGCTAACTGCTACTGCGACCAAGGTCTTATATAAAAGTTGAGTGGGCTATGGGCCACACCCATGAGGTTCTGGGAAAACTAGGGTTTCAAGGGATTTGTTTCCTTGCATAAATATATCCATATATTTTCATTCCTATCATCAATGAGGTCAAAATCGTGCATATAAATTGTGTATGGAAATAAAGATCTTTTTCCTTATTTTCTCGCTATTGTCAGGATCTTCTGCACCTTACCGAAGGACTTGATAAAGACATGCGTCGTATGCACCTTGCCTTTCGACTGGCACAAATTTATTTTCTTCTACTCCAAGCTTCTCCATGTATCATAAAATATTCTAATTGAACGTTCTCCTCGCTGTCTTGCTCAATGTATTGACTTGTGCCTTGTCTTGCTCAGGATCTAACTCATCTTGGTTGCGGCTAGAGTTTGTATGGAAGATCTTCTTTCCTTATTGAGTGCATCCCTAGTATCTACAACAATTGACCGCTTTAATTCTCTCCTTATGTAGCTCTGGCAGGGTAAAGGGAATATATTTTTCCTTGTTTGTGCTTTGTGGTTAAAATATGTATCCGCACCTCCCAAGATCTCGTCAAATCTTTCTTTTTCTGCTCATCATTCACTAGGTACTCCATCTAGGACATAGAGAGTCTACGAACGGTTTCCCATGGTGTTGCTCAAGAAACCTCATCCAACTTTGAAATGTCAGGTCCAGATCCTGCACGGTACATTATCTTAAGCAATCTGTTCCTGTTGGGAACCCTAATATATTTTTAGTTTTGATGATGATCCTTCGAAACACATTTAGTTCTTTTTCATTAAGCTGTTCTACGTGTAAAGCAGATCACTACATTTAAAGTGAATTCTGTTAAAGAACAGATTAGGAAATGACTTGACATATAAAGGAGTTATTCCTATAGAAGTCATTTCTATAAGTAGTATAGGATGAAGGCCATGATTTTATGCCAAGAAGGAATTGATCTGCTGTAACAGACAGCGACCAGATTGTTGCTTACAGCGTAGTACCAGATCGATAGAGTCATCAAACCACCAGATGACATCATCCTACACATCATACCATCTTGCCACGTCAAAATTGAAGTCCATCCGACAAGGATTGGAAAGAGAATCTTCGGTTGACATATAGAAGGAAAGAAGCCATTAGCGATCTGCTTTCCATAACTTGAAGATTGAGTTAACGTTCTTTACATGGCAACAACAGATATGATGGATAGCATTGATTGGCAATCAAACAATCAATCTCATGCCAATCAACAAACGGCTAGAATTTTAAAATTCAATGCCTATATATATTTGGAGCCATGGTCTGGAGTAAGACACACAACACGCACGCGAGCTATATTGTCAACATACTCTCAAGCAACCTGTGATCCAGACTAAGAGCTTCAAACTGTGATACTACATCACACCAACCCAACCTCAATTCAAGTGTGTCTTATCGAGTGAAAGGAGATCACCCTGCTAGCTAGTAGTTTTCTAGTGGTAACGTAGAGGTAATCTGTTGTAAAGGGACACGACCCTTATTTCGTGCATAAGTATCTCTCTAGCATTGATGGATACTTGTGACTCGTTCTCCACGAGTATAAACAAGCAGAGTATCCTAGCAGTGGATAATCTGGTCTTGATTTGACCAGATCGTGGACGTAGGGATTTCTGCACTTTACTTTAAAAAATTGTGTTCTTTATATTTCTGCACTTTACTTTCAGTTGTTTATTATTCTAACCATCTGCACTATCATATAATCTGCATCTCAATCAATCTGCTTAACAACTTGATTAATCCTTTTCTAAACAAGAGCACCCATTAAATCCACCATATTTCTGCACGCACAATACTTTGAAAATAATAAGATCACTCTTATTATTGTCTAAGTGTTTTCACCAGAGAGCAATCTGTTTAGACAAATCTGGTATTGATCTGAGTATCAATCTGGTTAGTCATCTGCCGAGCAATTTCTTAAATAAGAATAGCTTGAACTCTCTAATAATTTAACAAGTAAACTGAAAAGTTTGTATTTGGTGTATTCTCCCCCCCCCCCCATACACCAAACCTTGCTCTTTCGGGACCAATAAGTGGTATCAGAGTAGTGGTTCATACGACCATTGTTTTTGTTTCACAAGGTTAATACCTGCGTGGTCAACTTGAATATATCTAAGAAAAACCTATTTTCATTCACGCACATACTATCTGCTATGGAGTCATCTGTTGTCAGGGCTTGCGAAGAATTCTCTATCCAAGGTTATAGAGAATGGAGCTTCAGAATCAAGATGGCACTCAAAGCCCATCACTATCTGATGTGGAAGGTTATTGAAGAAGGTCCACTACAGATTACTGAAGAAGTGACAGTAACCACCTCAACTGGAGTAACAGCACAGATAGCTCCTAAAGACCTAAGGAAATACACAGCAGAGGAACGACGCGAAGCCAACCTGGATGACTTTGCTAAAGGGATCATTTCTAGCACAGTCAAAGGGGTACATCTGGCCAAAATCCAAGATTTGGATACTGCCAAAGAGATGTGGGAAGCCCTAAGAGACTTGTGTCTAGGATCTGAAGTCATGATTGAGAACAAGCTGTCTCTAGTCTGCAACAAATATGATGAATTCAAGATGAAACCAGGTGAGACAATAGAACAAATGAAGATGAGATTCACTGGAATTCTCCTTGAGATATCTGCGTTCAATAAGAACAAATATAGTCAAAGAGAGAAGAATATGAAAGTACTCAGAGCACTTCCACCTAGCTGGGAGATCTATGCTGCAATGCAACCTCTCCGTGCAGATTTCAATGATCTGTCTACAGAAGCATTATTTGATCACCTTGAAGGTCATGAATGTGACATTCAAAGAATACGAGGACCAGATCATCTGTCCAAAAAGGCAGAAAGCACTTCTAAGAAGGACAAAGAAGTAGCCTTTAAAGCAAAGAGCAAACCAGATGATCCTTCTGAACCTTCTACTCCAGATGAAGAGAAGGGATATGATAAACTGCTAAAAGAGTTTGCAATGATAGCCAAACGTATGGACAAAATGGAGATCAGATCGAAGAAATACAGACGCTTTTATAAAGAAAACAAAAACAAATTCTACAAGAAGCGTGACAATGATCGATCTGATAGCAAGGAAGAATCAAAACAGCAGACTGGTAAAATCTCTAACTCTATAGATTATACCTGCTTTGGTTGTGGCAGAACAGGTCACTTCAAAACAGATTGTCCTGATCTATCCAAAAGCCAAAGAGAAGAGTTGAGAGCAAAGAGAGATCGAAAACTCAAACATGAACGAAAAGCCATGTTAGCTGAACAAGAGTCAAGCAGCTCGAGTCATTTCTCAGATAGTACATCAGAAAATGATGAAGCCTTCTTTGCTAATGATGAAGAAGGATGGGATGAATGCTATGTGGGACTAGATAACGGTCTGGATGAAGTCGAGGTAAACTCATGCTATTCCAATTCCTCAAATGATATCAATCTGGAACAGGATAATGAAGATCAAACTGATTACTCTTGGGAAGAAGTAAATGAGATGTTCAAAAGCTATTCGAGCATCAAGAGATTATTTAGAGAAGTTGTAGAAGAAAATGACAAATTGAAGAAATCTGAAGAGATTCTGAGCACAACCAATACTCAATTAGTTGCCCAAATAGCTGATCTGGAAGAACAGATCAAGGGAAAGAATGGTGAGATTCACTCTTTGAATTCAAAAGTTAAAGATCTCATTAATAGGAATAATGTTGCTGAAGAGAAGATCAAGAAAGGCAAAGAAATGATTTACAAGAGTGATGAACGTGCTAAGTTGCTGATCAACCTGCAACAACAGGGCACATCTGGATTAGGATATCCAGGGCACTCAGGAAAATCTTCGAGCACCATCAACTTTGTACCAGAAAGGAAACAAATACCAGATCAAGTGAAAAACTTGAAAAACAAGAAAGGCCATCCACAAAAGATGATCATGAAAGAGACCGTGAACAGGCAGTACTGTCAAACAAAGAATCAACCAGCCTGTTACACAGAAACAGATCGTTATCATAAAAATGTCAACAGGACATTGCCAAATAAAAATGGCAACCATACAAAGAACGTCAACAGAACACTACCAATCAAGAAGAGTCATAAGAATGATGGAATAGAGAGATTCCATCCATCTAAAATTCACTCCCTATCTAAAATTGATGATGATGGGAACATCATTACTTGTTATATTTCTGTTCCTAACCCAAAAATGTTCTGGATTCGAAAGGGAACATTTGCTAATAACCAAGCACCCAAACGTTGAAGGGCAGCTAAGTTTAATTAATTGCAGGATCAGAAAAGTGCAAGAAGGAGAAAGATAGCAAAAGGAGCAATCTGGATCATAGACAGCGGTTGTTCAAAACACATGATATGTGATAAGAATCTTCTATCAGATTACATAGAGAAGCCAAGACCACAGGTCACCTTTGGATGCAACTCAAAAAGGTACACCAGAGGATATGGAAATATAAAAGTTGGCAAGACCACCATCACTAATGTTTCGTACGTAGAAGGTCTTAGTCACAATCTGTTCTCTGTAAGTCAATTCTGCGCTAACGGTAATAAGATCATTCTTTATACTAACAATTGTCTTGTGAAGAAAAAGGAAGGAGATGAGATACTCCTTACCGGCAAACTGCAGGACAGGTTATATATTGTCCAATGGACAAACCAGATCGAGACTTGTTTAGTTACTAAAACAGTATCAGAAACGAGCTGGTTATGGCACAAGAGATTGAGCCATCTAAACTTCAAGTCAATCATGATAAAGATCATATATGTGAAGCCTGTCAAGCTGGAAAGCAGACCATATCATCATTTACAAGCAAAACAGCTCACTCAACCTCAAGAATACTGGAGCTTTTGCATTTAGATTTGTTTGGTCCAGTCAAACCTTTAAGCATAAATGGGAGAAAATACACCTTAGTAATCATAAATGATTACTCAAGATTCACTTGGGTCATCTTTCTGTTGAATAAGAAAGAGACTCTAGACAAACTCCCTGATTTTCTACACAAGATCACCAAATAGAAGGAGATGAGTATAACCTCTATCAGAACAGATCGAGGAACATAATTTCTCAACCAAAAGATTGAAGCATACTGCAACAAGATGGGGATAACTCATCAAACATCTGCTGCTCGAACTCCTCAATAGAATGGAGTTGTAGAAAGGAGAAACATATCTTTAAAGGAAGTTCTGGGCAGAAGCCATTTACATAGCCTGCTATACTCAAAACAGATCATCCATCACACTCAGACATGGAAAGACACCATATGAGATTTGGAACAACAGAAAGCCTAATATTTCTTACTTTCGAACTTTTGGCTGTTTGTGTTACATACACAATAATGGGAAATCTGAATTGAAGACTTTTGATAGCAAAACTGACCCTGGAATATTCTTAGGATATTCTGATGTTAGTAAAGCATATCGAGTCTATAATAAGAACTCTCATATTGTGGAAGTAACACCTCATGTTGTTTTTGATGAGTCTATTGTTGAGTACAGATCACTAGATGAAAAACAGACAGAAAACCAGATGACAACAAGAAGGATGAATGAACTATTACTTGAAGATATCCTTATCTGGAATTCAAAAAGTGATGATGAAGAGATCAACACTTCACCTATTGCTGAAGAGATCATACAGCAAGGGGGAACAACACAGCATAATCTGGATGAAAACAGATCACCAAGCAATGAAACAGTCATTGCAGAAGATAATCAATCTGAAAATCCAAATCCAGAAGAAAATCCTAATGAGAATCCATTCCAATCATCTTCTACATCACACCCTAAATTTGAGGAACCAACAAATCATCCTGAACCTGAGATATCAGATGAAGAGATGACAAGGAGAAGGAGATGGATACAAGATCATCCACCAGAACAGATTGTTGGGAACCCATAAGATCGTATGAAAACCAGAAGGATGCATGGAGAAAGTGCATTGTTAAGCTGTTATCTCTCACGCATTGAACCATCTGATGCTCATGAAGTACTACAAGATGCAGATTGGATAACAGCAATGCAAGAAGAACTCAATGAGTTCAAAAGGAATGAGGTCTGGTATCTCGTAGACAGACCCAAACACCAAGGAGTCATAGGTGTAAAATGGGTGTTCAAAAATAAACGGGATGAGAATGGTGAAGTAGTCAGAAATAAAGCCAGATTGGTAGCTAAAGGCTATAATCAACAAGAAGGCATTGATTTTGATGAAACATTTGCACCCGTAGCCAGACTAGAAGCAATAAGGTTATTCTTAGCATATGCTGCACACACACGGTTCAAGGTATACCAGATGGATGTCAAAAGTGCCTTCCTCAATGGTATCCTTGAAGAAGAAGTATATGTGGAACAGCCACCTGGATTTGAAGAAGCAGATCCTAACCAGAAAGTATACAGACTGGCAAAAGCATTCTATGGTCTTAAACAAGCCCCTAGAGCTTGATATGAGACATTATCAACATTTCTACTAGATTCTGGATTCAGAAGATGATTAGTTGACAAGACTTTATTCATTATCAAAGTCAAAGAAAATATCCTCCTGGTACAGATTTATGTAGATGATATCATATTTGGATCTCAATCCACCTATTTATGTGACAAATTTGCTGAACTTATGAAGAATAAGTATCAAATGTCCATGATGGGGGAGATGAGTTTCTTTCTAGGTTTGCAGGTCAAGCAGTTACTAGATGGCATCTTCATTAATCAAGCAAAGTATATTCACGATCTGCTAACTAAGTTTGGGATCAAAGACAGTTAACCTGTTAAAATTCTAATGCAGACCAATGGGAAAATTGATCCTAATCCAGAGGGAAAACCAGCAAATATCACTTAATACAGAGGGATCATATGATCACTACTCTACCTAACTGCCAGTCGACCTGACATCACATTTGCAGTAGGTGTATGTGCGAGATATTAAGCAAATCCCAAAGAGTCTCACATGGATGCAGCTAAGAAGATATTAAGATATCTTAAGGGAACAACCCATGTAGGATTATGGTACCCATGTGAAGACAACTTGGAGCTAACTGGATACACAGATTCAGACTATGCTGGATGTAAGCTGGACAGAAAGTCAACATCTGGTACATGTCAGTTTTTAGGAAATAAGCTGATCTCTTGGTTCTCAAAGAAACAGACATCTGTTGCCACATCAACCACAAAGGCAGAATATATGGCAGATGGAAGTTGTTGTGCACAAATACTGTGGTTAAGACAACAACTTAAAGATTATGAGATTGATGTCAAGGAAATACCCATCTTCTGTGACAGCTCAAGTGCTATAGCTATCACACAGAATCCTGTTTTGCACACTAGATGAAAACATGTGGATGTAAGACATCATTTTATAAGGGATCATGTTGAAAGAAAACATGTACAGATCGAGAAAATACACACTGAACTCCACAGAGCTGACATTCTCACCAAAGCATTACCAGAAGAAAGGTTCAAGATGCTTTGCAGTAAATTGGGACTACTAAACCTTGAAGATAGAACCAGATCAAACCAAGTTCTAAATCCCAACAGGGAACTTGAATCAGATCGATATAAACAAGATTCATAAAAACAGGCCATGTATAATTCCAACTGGGAATTGACACCAGATCATCAAAATAGAAGATTGATAATCAGATCGTTTAAAATTTCAACCGGGAATTATTAGTAGATCATCACACAAGATTAATGTCCAAAACTTGAAAGTGGCATAAACAGATCGATAACAAAACAGCTCGAGAGATCGATGTGAACCAGATTACTTGATGCCACGTGGATATTAATTAATGTCTCTTATTAATTTATCCCACTACTTGGTTAAGGGGGAAAGTCAACTATAGGCGACTATATCAACTTAATCATACAATATATCTAATTTCTGACACAATATATCTAATCTTTTATTTTTGTGATGATTGATACTATGTTTGGGAACAGTGATCAATGAGATATTTACCAAATCAAGAAAAAGGATATACTTTTCACAGTATGAATCAACACGCGCCACTCCACATCCCCATGATCAAAAGCGCGTATATCATACGCGAAATAGAGACGGTAATAGACTGCAAGTCTATACTTTGGAAAGGCGGGAAAAGCTGAAAAAGGGAAGAATATTAAATTATATTATTACCTTACTTATCTTTCTTTTCTTTTATATAATTGATAAGGCGGTTCAACTATCACTCACTCTTCATACCTTCAACACTTAGTGAAATCTTCCACCTTCCAACTCTCTCTCAATCATTCGAAAAATCTCTCTGTGCTTACCAAAATGGCACCCAAATCCTCTGTTTTTCTTGAACAAGTGAATTTCTTGAAACCCTATATTCATCAGGATCTATTTGCAGTACTCGATACCTTCGGTTTTCATAAACTGAACAAGGCCTTCGACCTTGTTAGAAGCTGCAAAGGTTTAAGATTTATGAGTTTTTCTTTTAAATGCTCTATATCATGTCTACTATGAAATCTCTCTTACTTACCTTGAAATTGTCTTTACCCATTGCATGTATGTGTTCACTTGTACTGTGTATAAAACGTCATATTTTGTAAACTGCTATTGGGCGCTCATACTTCATTGATGGAAGTATAGTGCTTATATACATATATTGTTTTATTCCATCAGGGTTAGCAAGGGAAACACACTCAGCAACACCACTTACAATGTTTTAAACATTATATACAATGTATACAAGTTGAAAGATGAAGGTCTCTCCATGGCAGACATCAGTGAAGACCAACTTCAGGAAGCAGCAGAGATGGTGATGGTAGTGCCCATACATTACATGAACAAGATGTTCACTAGGGCACTGCTTGCACCAGAATTCAAAATTGTTTTTGAATTCATTCAGAGGATATTTCTGAACCACAATGGTTCTTACGACCAGGTCACCCCTGAGAAGTTCAAGATTTTGACTGCTGTGGTGCTTAACTTGCCAGTAAACTGGAGTAGAATATTATTCGATCTCTTGGCGAAGGAGGCCAAGATGATTATGTTTGTAAAAGGAGGGAACCCTGGGATCGAGGTGAAGAGGAGCAGCTTAAGGCACTTCACAAAAATCAGCTACATGCTGGAATCCTTCTTTAAACAGCACAAATGGGACAATTCTGTGGAATTCAATAACAGATTGAGTTTCCCGAAGGATTAGCATCAGATAGAAATATCTATGGGCATTTCTACAAATCTGATTGCTAGGGTGACAGACCCCATATATGCAAACGCACTGATGGAGATGGGTAGTTCTAACCCCATCTGGGTTCCTCCATCTGCACCATCTGAGAAGTCTACAAAGTCAAGATTGACAAAAGACCAGCAAGCAGAAAGGACCCCCTCCAAGAGAGTGACCAGGAGGGCAAGCTCAGTTGAAACTGATACTTCCACTGCAGCACAGCAACCCAAATCAAAGAGAAGGAGGTTGGAGAAACTTGCTGAATCTATGGAAGAAGCTCAGAGTCCTGAACCCATCATTGAAGAAACTGTCATTCCTCAACAAGAGGTTGAGGAGGAGGAAATTTTGGTAGCTGGACCCCCAGAGGATGTACTTCCAATCTCATTCTTGGACCCAGACCAAGTCAAGGATTTCTCCCCAGCACATACTGCAAGTCCATCGTCTGCTGAACCTCTGAAGCAGATTGATGAGGAGGATGAAGGAGAAGATGAATCATCTGGAGATGATGTGGATAAGAAAATAGCGGAGACTGTTGTGAAGCTATTAGAAGCTGAGGCAGACAGAGCAGTAATTAAGCTATTCCCAGGCATCCAGCTCACACCAGAGAGCTATGACGCAGCAAAGAGAGTCAAATTACTGCTACTCATTAAGGACAAAGAATTCTACGTCCTTGATGCTTTGCTAAGAACCAGATCAATAGACACACTCAAGGACGAAGAAGCATCTTTCTTTAATATTTTTGAAGTCTCCTCTATTACAGAGTTGAGAGAAACATTTCCACAGAGCATACTGGCTATAGCTCAACACGAAGAACAAAAGCTCCAGATCGATCTGCGATCTATATACGAGAAGGCTGGGATGCTGACTTTTTTTGACAGTGTGGTTGATGAGGAAGAACAGGAAGAAGCTGAAGCTGCCACAGAAATTTTTAACGCTCACCAACCGGGTGCAGCAACCACAGATTAGCCCATGGCTGATGCTGACCAGACCATGGAACCCACTGCACAAACTGAGGGAGAACAAGTCAAGAAGGGCCAAACTTCCATTGAAGTTGTTGATTACCCATGAGAAAAAGATGAGCCAGCTGGACAGAGAGTGGGAGGCAACCTCACAGATGAGCTCTTTACCCCTGCTGTTGCAGCTACTATGACAGACTTTGTGTAGATGACTACTTTGGAAGACATATTGATGACCCAGCATCAATCCCTATCAAATGCACAAGTGAAGGACCTCATCTCTCACAAGGTTGATCAGTACATGTATGAGACGCTCTCTACAGTCAGTACATGTATGAGACGCTCTCTACAGTCCAGGACGAGGCCATTCGCATTCTCACAGAGTTCAACAACCACCTGAAAACTCACGTTGACCAGGTTGACTCTGATTTGAGGAGAATATGCAGATTGAAACTGGAGGAGCTGAGCAAAAATATGGATGACGATCGATCTGCTGCAGAAGAGAGAAAGGCACAAATCGATCAGACTCTCGAGACCATGAAGCTCAAGGTGAATGAAATGTACAAGATTGTGATAGAATTCGCACAAAAAGAAAAGGACATGGTTCATACCATTGTCAAGGAACAAACAGATGGCATAGCAGCTGATGTGGTAAAGGAGGCCAATGCACACACAAGAGCCATGTTCAGGCAATTTGAATCAGATGGCAAAAAATTTGTTGAAAGAAAGATGAGCGAACTGCGCTATCCAACAAAAACAATGATTGATGCTTTCTTTGATGAAATTGGAATTATAAAAGAGGATCAGGAAGGCTACAAAGCTGATCTGCTCAAAGCAAAGACATCTTTTCAAAAGCAGATCGATGATTCCAATCCCAACATCACATCCCTGCTTACACAAAAGGTCGATACAGACAAGGAGATGAAAGAGATGAAAGAAGAGATCACCTCCCAAAGGGCACTCATCAATATGTATGTTGATGATGTCGAAAAGGGGGAAGGATCCAGGAAGGAGAAGAAGACATTGGTTACGAAGGGGATGTTGCAATCATCTGGTGCTGATGAAATGGAAAAGGCTCAACCCGAGCAGAACCAGACACTTCCAGCCCACCATCTGCTCCATCTGCTCACATTCAAAAGACAACATCTTCAAGCAGATCGAGCCAATCCCAACCACTAAAGAGAAAGAAGAGATCTGGGTCCGATTGGTTCTCGTCTGCTCCAATCAGAACATCAAAATCTAAAGAAGGAGAGATCAACTGGGTCCCAGAGAACCTAAAAGAAGGTTGGGAAGGACTTCGCTATGGCTTCATAATGTGCCGTTACTTTCTCAAAGAGCCAGCATACAGCGAGGGGACACCCAATGAGGCATTTCAACTCTACCTGGACCTAAATGATGCGAGAGATCTGGTAGAAGAAATAAGAAAGGCTGCAGCAAAGGCAAAAATACAAATTACTGCCCTGGAGAAGGAGTTCAGAACTTGCCCCACCATACCAGGCACTAATCTCCCAGATAAAACCTTTTTGCTCACTTTCATAAACCAACTGGCAGAGAACAGAGGATACAAGACAGACTCTGAAGACCCAGATTACATAAGGGTAAGAGAGGGGGTATATGAGAGCGTACAGCTCATATCCGACGAAACCAGAGCGAAGATGAAGAAACAACAAGAGGAGAGAAGGAAGAGCAGATAGTTATACTTTTTCATATCATTATGATCTGTAATTCTTATTTTTGCCTTGATGAACTATAATCTGTCTTGTCTCTTATATATGAAATTCATTGGGTTTCTAATGACAACCTCTTATTGTCCAGAACATATATAAACTGTCTTAATCGTTATAACCTAATAACGAATCATAATCAGTCCGGTCATCAAACTAGATCACTCTTAAAAGAGTTATTAGGACATATTTGTAAAGTGTGGTTTCGACATCATCAAAAAGGGGGAAATTGTTGGGAACCCTAATATATTTTTGGTTTTGATGATGATCCTTCGAAACACACTTAGTTCTTTTTCATTAAGCTGTTCTACGTGTAAAGCAGATCACTACATTTAAAGTGAATTTTGTTAAAGAACAGATTAGGAAATGACTTGACATATAAAGGAGTTATTCCTATAGAAGTCATTTCTATAAGTAGTATAGGATGAAGGCCATGATTTTATGCCAAGAAGGAATCGATCTGCTGTAACAGACAGCGACCAGATCACTGACCAGATTGTTGCTTACAACGTAGTACCAGATCGATAGAGTCATCAAACCACCAGATGACATCATCCTACACATCATACCATCTTGCCACGTCAAAATTGAAGTCCACCCGACAGGGATTGGAAAGAGAATCTTCGGTTGACACATAGAAGGAAAGAAGCCGTTAGCGATCTGCTTTCCATAACTTGAAGATTGAGTCAACGTTCTCTACATGGCAAGAACAAATATGATTGTTGGTCCCGAAAGAGCAAGGTTTGGTGTATGGGGGGGGGGGGGGGAATACACCAAATGCAAACTTTTCAGTTTACTTGACTGTT
>JAPKLX010000510.1:0-57786 GCA_026898415.1 Leonotis leonurus
GAGGACAGCTCGATCTGCTTCTGCCTCGAGTAGTTTGACAACTGTTTTAGCCTTTTTCTTTTCTTCATCCTCACCAGATGATGCATCTTCTCCTTCTGTATCCTCATAGATCTGCTCAAGTGGTTTTGCAGACGATGGACTTGCAGTGTGAGCTGGGGAGAAATCCTTGACCTGGTCTGGGTCCAAGGATGAGATAGGTGCAATGTCCTCTGGTGGTCCTCCGACCAGAATTTCATCATCCGCAACATCAGGCTCTTGTTGAGGGATGGCAGTGTCTTCAGTCTGAATCTCCTCCACTGGTTCCGCTAGTTTTTGTAATTGTCTTCTCTTTTGTTTGGGTTGTTGAGCTGCGGTGGATGCATCAGTGTCAATCGAGCTGGCTCGTCTAGTCACTAGTTTGGGAGGAGTCCTTTCAGTGACCTTGTCTTTTGTCACCCTTGATTTTGTGGATTTTTCAGTTGGGGCAGAAGGTGGGATCCAGATGGGGTTAGAGCTACTCATCTCAGTCAGTGCGTTTGCAATCACAGGGTCAGTCACCCTAGCAAGTAAGTTAGCTGAAATACCCATCGACATTTCGATCTGGTGCTGGTCTTTTGGAAAGTGTAATCTGGTGTTAATTTCTACTGTTGTATCCCACTGGTGTTGTGGAAAGAAGGACTCCAGCATGAAGCTGATTTTAGTGGAGTGCCTTAAGCTGCTCCTTTTTACTTCGATCCCATGTTTGCCTCCTTTGACAAACATGATCATCTTGGCCTCCTTAGCCAAGAGATCAAATAATATCCTGCTCCAATTAACCAGTAGGTTAAGAACGATGGCAGCCAGGATTTTAAATTTCTCTGGGGTAACCTGGTCATAAGACCCATTATGGTTCTAGAAAATTCGCTGTACGAATTCGAACAAGATTCTGAACTCTGGTGCGAGAAGGGCTCGAGTGAACATCTTGTTCATGTACCGGATGGGTACTATCATTACCATTTCAACAGCCTCTTGAAGCTGTTCTTCGGTTAAATCACCAAGGTCAACACCTTCATCCTTCAACTTATAAACATCATTGATAATGTTTATGACGTTGTAAGTGGTGTTACTGATGGTGTTCCCCTTGCTAACCCTGATGGTTGCCTCGTGTCCACCTTTCTCTCCCTGCCACGAGAGGTAGAAGGTGGCAACTTCTTTAGGTAAGAAGTGAACTGGGTGAGAAGTGATGATGTTGTGAAATCCTACAAAAAAAATTAAGCCAATATATGTGAGCACTATCCTTCCATCAATGAAGTATAAGTGCCCAAAAAAGTTTACATACTCTAGCATTCTATATCACAGTACCAGTGAACGAGTATAAGCAGATGGATAAAGACAGTTTTCAATACAGGTTCAAGAGATTTTATAAGAACATGATATAGAGCAGTTAAAGGTAAGCAACAACATATAAGTATTAAACCTTTGCAACTTCGAACAAGGTCGAATGCCTTGTCCAGTTTATGAAACCCGAAGGTATCAAGAACTGCGAAAAGGTCTTGATGGATATAAGGTTTCAGGAAGTTCGCTTGCTCAAGAAAAACAGAGGATTTGGGTGCCATTTTGGTAAGAACAGAGTGATTTTCGAAGATGGGAAGGTTTTGTAAGAGAGAAATTTTTGCTAAGGGTGGAAGGAAGAAGAACAGTGTATGTGAGTGATAGTTGAACCGCCTTATCAAGAGTACATATATAAGAATAGATAAGCTATAAAGGAGTAATATTTTAATTGATTTACTTCCCTTTTACAGCTTTTTCCCGCCTCTTGATTTATAGACTTAAGGTCTACTCTCTTTTCTTTTTCTTCGTTTGATGCACGCGCTTTGATCTAACGGCTGTAGTGAGGCGCGTTGATTTTGTAGCCGTCACTTTTCTTCCTTTTCCTTGAATAGGTAAATATCTCCTCGATCACGTTTCCCAAACACTGTACTTATCATCAAAAATAAAAGATTTGGCATATATATGTGTCAGTAATTAGATATATATACTATGATTAGGTTGATATGGTCGCCGTATATTGTTGACTTTCCCCCTTAATCAAGTAGTGGGAATATTAATAAGAAATATTAATTTAATACCCACGTGGTTGGTAGTTATCTGGTTTAGATCGATTTGTTTGTTAGTGAGTTGTTCCCAACTTATCGATCTGTTCCAGTCATTTTCTAGTTTGGTCATTAATCTGTTGTGATGACCTCTTTGCTAATTCCCAGTTGGAATTTTGCATAGTCTGGTTTAAATCAATCTGGTTTATATCAATCTAGTGGTAATTTCCTGTTGGGAATTTCACATGATTCTATCGATCTGGACTATGTCAATCTGGTTTTGATTCCCTGTTGGAATATTGAACTTGATTTGATCTAAATCAATCTGGTCCTTTCTTCAAGATTTAATAGTCCTAGTTTACCACACAGCATCTTAAATCTTTCTTCTGGTAATGCTTTGGTAAGGATATCAGCTCTCTGTACTTCAGTGTGTATCTTCTCAATCTGTACATGTTTTCTTTCAACATGATCTCTTATAAAATGGTGTCTCACGTCTACATGTTTGCATCTGGTGTGCAGCACTGGATTCTATGTGATTGCTATAGCACTTGAGCTGTCACAGAAAATGGGTATTTCCTTGACATTAATCTCATAGTCTTTAAGCTGTTGTCTTAACCACAGTATTTGTGCACAACAACTTCCAGCTGCCATATATTCTGCCTCAGTGGTTGATGTGGCAACAGATGTCTGTTTCTTTGAGAACCAAGAGATCAGTTTATTCCCTAAAAATTGACATGTACTGGATGTTGATTTTCTGTCCAACTTACATCCAGCATAATCTGAATCTGTGTATCCAATGAGCTCAAGGTTGTCTTCACATGGATACCATAATCCTACATGGGCTGTTCCCTTAAGATATCTCAATATCTTCTTAGCTGCTTCCATGTGAGACTCTTTGGGATTTGCTTGATATCTTGCACATACACCTACTGCAAATGTGATGTCAGGTCGACTGGCTGTTAGGTAGAGTAATGATCCTATGATCCCTCTGTATTGTGTAATGTTAGTTGGTTTTCCCTCTGGATCTGGATCAATTTTCCCATTGGTCTGCATTGGGATTTTTACTGGGTTACTGTCTTTGAGCCCAAATTTAGTCAACAGATCGTTGATATATTTTGTCTGATTAATGAAAATACCATCTGGCAGTTGCTTGACCTGCAAACCTAAAAAGAAGCTCATTTCTCCCATCATGGACATTTGGTACTTATTTTTCATAAGTTCAGCAAATTTGTCACACAGATAGGTTGATTGAGATCCAAAAATGATGTCATCTACATAGATCTGGACTAAGAGAATGTTTTCTTTGACTTTGATGATAAAAAAAGTCTTGTCAACAGATCCTCTTCTGAATCCAGATTCTAGTAGGAAGGTTGATAAGGTCTCATACCAAGCTCTAGGGGCTTGCTTTAGACCATAGACTGCCTTTGCCAGTCTGTATACTTTCTGGTTTGGATCTGCTTCTTCAAATCCAGGTGGCTGTTCCACATATACTTCTTCTTCAAGGATACCATTGAGGAAAGCACTTTTGACATCCATCTGGTATACCTTGAACCGTTTATGAGTAGCATATGCTAGAAATAGCCTTATAGCTTCTAATCTGGCTACGGGTGCAAATGTTTCATCAAAATCAATGCCTTCTTGTTGATTATAACCTTTAGCTACTAATCTGGCCTTATTTCTGACTACTTCACCATTCTCATCTCGTTTATTTTTGAACACCCATTTTACACCAATCACACCTTGGTGTTTGGGTCTGTCCACGAGATACCAGACTTCATTCCTCTTGAACTCATTGAGTTCTTCTTGCATTGTTGTTATCCAATCTGCATCTTGTAATGCTTCATGTGCATCAGATGGTTCAATGCGAGAGAGATAACAGCTTAGCAGTGCACTTTCTCCATGCATCCTTCTGGTTTTCACACGATCTGATGGGTTCCCAACAATTTGTTCTGGTGGATGATCTTGTATCCATCTCCTTCTCCTGGTCATCTCTTCATCTGAAATCTCAGGTTCAGGTTGATTTGTAGGTTCCTCAAATTCAGTGTGTAATGTTGACAAGGCTTGAAATGGATTATCATATGTTCTAGCTTCTGGATTTGGATTTCCAGAATGTTCATCATCTGCAATGACTGTTTCATTGCTCTCTGTTGGTGATCTGTTTACATCCAGATCATGTTGTATTGTTCCCCCTTGCTGTATGACTTCTTCAGCAATGGGTAAAGTGTTAATCTCTTCATCATCACTTTTTGAATTCCAGATCAGAATATCTTCAAGAAGTAGTTCATTCATCCTTCTTGTAGTCATCTGGTTTTCTACCTATTTTTCATCTAGTGACTTGTACTCAACAATAGATTCGTCAAAAACAACATGAGGTGTTACTTCCACAATATGGGAGTTCTTATTATAGACTCGATATGCTTTACTAACATCAGAATATCCTAAGAATATTCCAGGGTCAGTCTTGCTATCAAAAGTTTTCAATTGAGATTTCCCATTATTGTGTATGTAACACAGACAACCAAAAGTTCGAAAGTAAGAAATCTTAGGCTTTCTGTTGTTCCAAATCTCATATGGTGTCTTTCCATGTCTGAGTGTGATGGATGATCTGTTTTGAGTATAGCAGGCTGTGTATATAGCTTCTGCCTAGAATTACTTTGGTAGATTAGTTGCATTAAGCATTGTACGTGCTGCTTCCTTGAGTGATCTGTTTCTCCTCTCAACGACTCCATTCTGTTGAGGAGTTCGAGCAGCAGATGTTTGATGAGTTATTCCCATCTTGTTGCAGTATGCTTCAATCTTTTGATTGAGAAATTATGTTCCTCTATCTGTTCTGATAGAAGTTATACTCATCTCCTTCTGTTTGGTGATCTTGTGTAGAAAATCAGGGAGTTTGTCAAGAGTTTCTTTCTTCTTTAACAGAAAGATGACCCAAGTGAATCTTGAGTAATCATCTATGATTACTAGGGTATATTTTCTCCCATTTATACTTAGAGGTTTGACTGGTCCAAATAAATCTAGATGCAAAAGCTCTAGTATTCTTGATGTTGAGTGAGCTGTTTTGCTTGAAAAGGATGATCTGGTCTGCTTTCCAGCTTGACAGGCTTCACATATATGATCTTTATCATATGCTTGATCTGGTAGACCTTCCACTAATTTTTCTTTAGCAATCTTATTGATTGACTTGAAGTTTAGGTGGCTTAATCTCCTATGCCATAACCAGCTGGTTTCTGATACAGTCTTGGTGACTAAACAGGTCTCGATCTGGTTTGTCCACTGGACAATGTATAATCTATCCTGCAGTTTACCGGTAAGGAGTATCTCATCTCCTTCCTTATTCTTCACTAGACAGTTGTTAGTATCAAAAACGATCTGATTACCATTAGCACATAACTGACTTACAGAAAACAGATTGTGACTAAGACCCTCAACATATGATACATTTGTGATAGTGGTCTTGCCAACTTTGATGTTTCCATACCCTCTGGTATATCATTTTGAATTACATCCAAAGGTGACCTGTGGTCCTGGTTTCTCTATGTAGTCTGATAGTAAGTTCTTGTCACACGTCATGTGTTTTGAGCAACCACTATCTATTATCCAGATGGTTCCTCTTGCTACCTTACTCCTTCTTGCAGTTCTTTGATCCTGCAATTAATCAAACACTACTACAAAAACGCTAATAGACAAGGGTTTTTAACCCTTGTCGTAGCTTGTTCTCGACCCTTGTCGAAAGTGGTGTTGTCGTATATTCTCGCTCATAGACAACGGTAATATAACCGTTGTCGTAAATATTTACAACAACGGCTAAGACAAGGGTTTCTGGAACCGTTGTTGTATTTAAAAAAAATTCGCTCATAGACAACGGTTCTTAAAACCGTTGTCGTAGGTCTTGTAAAAAATTACTATTTTTACTGATATCCACCATATGCTAATCCAAAAGTACTTTCGTATATCAATTCAAATCATTTTATTCTTTATTATAATCTTGAAATCACATTTAACTATTCAAAGTAAAAAAGAGGATATTCATTTCTTGAACACTAAAAAAATATATGGAGCTTAAACCCTGATTGTTTCAATCTATCATCATACATTCTTCACAGGTTATATAGAATTTTAATACCAAGAATTCAATGATTCCATCATCCATTTATATAATTGAAAATTTATTACTCAAAAAAGAACAAATTAGTGAGAGATGTTGAGAAACAAGAGCAACAAGAGCAACAAAGACCTGATTCCATCACAAGGACAATGCACCCAGCGTTGACAGATATCACAGCATACCATAGGAGTTGATTCGGAGTCTCTATAGACCTACAGTTGTGATTAAAATATTAAGCAATCTACTGTTGCTGCTTAAGAAAAAGTATTTTCCAACCCCTCTGTTATGGGAAGATTAGACTAGTAAACGCGTTGCATGGAGTGAGACAAGAACCAAGTACCTTCAGACACACTGGACAGTAATTTCCTTTGCTAAACAATCTTCCGCAAGCATCACAGCATGTATATCCCAAAAGCCACCTATAAAGTTTCACTTTAAAGGTCATGGACAAATCAGATACACCTACCTTACAGGATATATTAATACAATTAATGAAAAATTCCATGCACTGATGACTAGTATTAGTCAGCCATGCCATAATCACTTAAAATAGCATGTATAGGTTTTTATTCTGAAATCAGATCAAAGTCGCATTATCAGGAAACTAGATGTTAGTTATAGCATTATAAAACATAGCTTTTCATCAGACACATGCTACAAATGAATTCAAGAGGATCAAACACCATTTTGTTGATCTTCCAAGCATTTCATAAAACCAGGGAACGCAAATAGGGTAATCCATTAAAGCATGTAAACTTCGGAAGCAGAAGGTGACTTGCAAAATAATAAATACAGATGCGTAGACAATGTAATTTTTAGACATGAATAGCAGCTACTATAACTTATCAGAAGAGTTAGGATCCAAGCAAAGACACGCTATGCCATAAGGTGCAGCTGACAGATTGTTCAAATACAAATTAAGGTAAAAATACTAACCTTACACTTAATCCATTTCCTGGCACTGTAGAACCACAGCTGTGACATTTGGTATGCTTGGGACACAAATAAGGTCCATGGATGACATTCTGTATGTGTCAGATCAAAATGCATAAGCTAATTGATCATTGCTAAACACCAACTTCTTCAGGAATCAAAAATTAGATCGCACCTTGTGTGGAGGTTGCTGACAATAACAGTGATATGCATCATCACACCTTTTACAGAACATGAACTTATTCGGATCTCCAGTTCTCCGACAGACCTAAGCAACCAAACATAAATAAATGAATGCAGATCAAGGTCAAGGTTTAGAGAATTATTTCCAACCCCAACCCTATATTAACTTACAATCACCAATGATAATAAATACTCTTATACTCACACTCTATTCAAGAATGATTGAACATATTATGTAACCCAAACTAATGCACAAAAATCACCACATGTATAAGAAATGAGATATCAACCTCGCATATACGGCAAGAGGGGCAAGTCCAAGAACTCCAGTGAAAAAGATCTGTATTCAAACATCTTGTCTCAATATAAAGTAAAGTAGAAAAGCAAAAGCTGTCAATAAATACTTCATGCAGCTCTGGAAACTACCTCTGTTTTGGGACCAAGCTTTAAGACAGCTCTTGTGATACTTTTTGCCACAACTATTGCAAGATAGCATCTTCCTCACCCTTTCACTTCCGTCATTTTCACCAGTATAGCATATTCGGCACATCACTTTGGCAGTTGACAGACCTTGCACTTCTCCTGCAGCATCCCTAGCTGAGACCTGCTACAAGAAATAATCTATAAGGGCCTCCGGATGACTTAGCTGAATATAGAAGTGTTCTTGAATATTCCATGTAGCAGATAAGAGAGACGTCTAGCAAACCAATGTGTGAGATTCATATGTAAATAATCAATGTTCTGAATATTACACTCAACATCACATGCCTGTGAAAGTGATATGGCATGTCAGGAGTTGTTATTTTATAAGTATTATACAAAAGGCATAAAACAACAAGTGAATAGTCACATGTCATCAATTCATCATAAATAATCGAGACACTAAGCATGATGACAGACTGCCTATAAACCGTGCGACAGAGTAACTTACAAAGATGGAAAAGCAGAAACATAAATTCCAGTATATATCATAAGCAGGTGTCTCAAACAAGGCAATGGATGCAATTAACACGCTTTGCAGTGTCAATCTAAATTAACACGCTCTTCAATTCATTAGTAATATAGTAAAATTAGAGGTTATTTGAAAAATGCACAGCATTTAGCAATCTTAATGCTACTTAGCACACCTCGACTCAAAATCAATATCTAGTCGTATATATCTGGGGTAGTTATCCACACTAACGCAGCAATCTATAGAATTAGTCGAATTAAATATGTTCAGTAACCCTATACGAACTACGATAAATCAATTGGAGAACAAACACAAATTCAGAAACAAATGAAAAACAATTTGAATATGCCAGTACCCGCCATTGAAGTTCGTTGGAGCTTCTCACAATTCTTAAGAATTTAGAAGCAGGGATAAAATTGAGCACCCGCTAATCACAATCTGAAGCAGATTTTGAATTCTCTGGTTGTTTGTTGTTGCGCCAAAGCATTGATTTTTGGATAAATTAGGGTTTGAAGTAATACAGATTTTGCAGAGAACCCGTATGAGAGAAAGCGAGGGAGGCGAGGGTCCTCTGTCTTGTGCAGAAAAGGAAATGTGAGGGAGAACAGAACAACGCCAATTCTGAAGGAAGGTAACGGCGCGGGTGCTTCGTCGGGGGTACTGCTGAAGAAGGAAGGCTGATAAACCAAGATAGAAGGTGGCGCGACGACACTATCGTAAGGAAAATGAGAATAGGGCTGAGAGAATTGGGGGAAAGTTATTTCTTATCTAACATAAAATAAATAATAGTGTTATAATGATGTAATGTTTGAATGTTAACAAAAAGCTTGCTCTGGCCTAGTGGTAAATATGGATTTTATCCATCTATTGGCTCAGGTTCGATTCTCCTTAGTTACAATTTTTATTTTTTGCCCAAATGGATGAATTATAGGGTGGTAAGCTAGACTACGACAATGGTTTAACGACAAGGGTTCAAAATAGTGTTGTCATTGAGTACTGCAACAACGGGTATACCACAACGGTGTGAAAAAGCATTGTCGCATGAATATAAGACAACGCTATAATAACAACGGCTAAAGAATACGTTGTCATATATATACGACAACACACCTACGACAACGGTATATAAAAACTGTTGTCTATGAGCGCATTTTCTCGCTCAAAGACAACGGTTTTGATTACGACTACGGTTTTTATCCCTACAACAACGCATTTTGTTAAAAACCTTTATCGTTCCTATGTTGTCGTATGCCATTTTTCTTGTAGTGAAACTTAGCTACCCTTCAACGTTTGGATGCTTGATTATTAGCAAATATTCTTTTTCGAATCCAAAACATTTTTGGATTAGGAACAGAAATATAACAGGTAATGATGTTCCCATCATTGTCAACTTTAGATATAGACTGAATTTCAGATGAATGAAATCGTTCTGTTTCACCCTTCTTCAAGTTCTTATTGGGGATTGTCCTGTTGACAATTTTTGTTTTGTGAGAATGATCTGTCTCTGTGTAGTGAGCTGGTTGTCCCTTTGTTTGATGATACTGCCTGTTCTTTGCTTCTTTTATTATCATATTTTGAGGATAACCTTTCTTGTTTTTCAAGTCTTTTTACTTGTTCTGGAATTTGCTTCCTTTCTGGTACAAATCTTGTGGTTCCCGAGGACTTTTCTGAGTGACCTGGATATCCTAATCCAGATGTGCCCTTTTGTTGCATATTGATTAGCAGTTTAGCACGTTCGTCACTTTTGTAGATCATTTCTTTTCCTTTCTTGATCTTCTCCTCCGCAACATTGTTTCTTGTAACAAGATCCTTCACTTTTGAATTAAGTGAGTGGATCTCACTGTCTTTTCTCTTGATCTGTTCTTCCAGATCGTTCATTTTAGCAACAAATTGTGTGTTTGCTGTGCTTAAAATCTGCTCAGATTTCTTTAATCTGTCATTCTCTTCAACAACTTCTCTAAACAATCTCTTGATGCTTGAGTAGCTTTTGAACATTTCATTGACTTCATCCCATGAGTATTCTGCTTGATCTTCACTTTCCTGTTCCAGATCGTTATTATTTGAGGAATTTGAATAGCAAGAATTTACCTCAACTTCATCTAGGCCATTTTCTAGTCCCACATAGCATTCATTCCAGCTTTCTTCGTCATTAGCAACGAAAGCTTCATCATTTTCTGATGAACTATCTGAAAAATGACTCGAGCTGCTTGAGTTCTGTTCAGCTATCATGGCCTTGCGCTCATATTTGAGCTTTCGATCTCTTTTAGCTCTTAGTTCTTCTCTTTGGCTTCTGGACAGATCATGACAATCTGTTTTGAAGTGACCTGTTCTGCCACATCCAAAGCAAGTGTAATCTGTAGAGCTAGAGGTTTTAGTTGTTTTTGCAGTTTGATGCTTGGATTCATTTTTGTCATCAGATCGATCATTTTCATGCTTCTTGTAGAAGTTTTTCTTGTTATCTTTGTAGAAGCGTCTGTATTTCTTTGATCTGACCTCCATCTTGTCCATTCTTTTGGCGATCATTGCAAACTCTTTTAAAAGTTTGTTACATCTGGTGAACAAGGTTCAGATGGATCATCTGTTTTGCTCTTCCTTTGAAGGCAACTTCTTTATCCTTCTTTGAACTACTTTCTGCCTTTTTGGACAGATGATCTGGTCCATGTATTCTTTGAATGTCACATTCATGACCTTCGAGGTGATCAAATAATGCTTCTGTGGACAGTTCATTAAAATCTGCTCGAAGAGGTTGCATTGCAGCATAGATCTTCCAGCTTGGTGGAAGAGCTCTAAGTACTTTCATGTTCTTCTCTCTTTGAGTATACTTGTTTTTATTGAACGCAGATATCTCAAGATGAATACTAGTGAATCTCAACTTCATTTGTTCAATTGTCTCGCCTGGTTTCATCTTGAATTCATCATATTTGTTGCAGGCAAGAGACAGTTTGTTTTCAATCATTACTTCATATCCTAGACACAAGTCTCTTAGGGCTTCCCACATCTCTTTGGCAGTATCCAGGTCTTGGATTTTCGCCAGATGTACCCCTTTGACTGTGCTAGAGATGATTCCTTTTGCAAAGTCATCCAGATTGGCTTCGCGTCGTTCTTCTGCAGTATATTTTCTTGGATCTTTGGGAACTATCTGTGTAGTTACACCAGTTGCGTTGGTTACTGTAACTTCTTCAGTGATCTGTAGTGGACCTTCTTCAATGACTTTCCACATCAAATAATGATGGGCTTTAAGTGCCATTTTGATCCTGAAACTCCATTCTCTATATCCTTAAATAGAGAATTCTTCGCAGGCCCTAACAACAGAAGATTCCATGGCAGGTAGTATGCAAGTGAATGAATATAGGTTTTCCTAGATCTATTCAAGTTGACCATGCAGGTTTTATCCCTGTGAAACAAAAACAATGGTCGTTTGAACCACTGCTCTGATACCACTTGTTGGTCCCGAAAGAGCAAGCTTTGGTGTATTGGGGGGGGAATACACCAAATGCAAACTTTTCAGTTTACTTGTTAAAATAATAGAGAGTTCAAGCTATTCTTATTTAAGAATTTGCTCGGCAGATGACTAACCAGATCGATACTCAGATCAATACCAGATTAGTCCAAACAGGTTGCTCTCTAGTGTAAACACTTAGTCAATAATAAGAGTGATCTTATTATCTTCTGGGTGTTGTGTGTGCGAAAATATGGCGGATTTAATAAGTGCTCTTATTAAGAAAACCTTTAGAGATAGTCAGATCGTTTAAACAGATTGATTGAGATGCAGTTTGTATGATAGTGCAGAATGTTAGAATAATAAACAACTGAAAATAAAGATGCATGAAAGTAAATGACACGGTTGTTTAACGTGGTTCGGGAAATCCCTACGTCCACGATCTGGTCAAAACTAGACCAGATTATTCACTACTAGGATACTCTGCTTCTTTATACTCGTGGAGAACGAGTCACAAGTATCAATCAAAACTAGAGAGATACTTATGCACGAAGAAAGGGTCGTGTCCCTTTACAACAGATTACCTCTACGTTACCACTAGAAACCTACTAGCTAGCAAAGTGATCTGCTTCCTCTCGACAAGATAGACTTCAATCGAGGTTGAGTTGGTGTGATGTATAATCACAGGTCTTTGAAACTCTTAATCTGGATCAAGAAGGTTTGAGAGTATATTCGTAGTATAGCTCGTGTGTATCTCTTGTATCTTGTCTCTTTCTTATATATTCCAGATTTTGAACTTCAAGGTTATATAGGCATTGAATTGAAAATTCTAGCCGTTTGTTGATTGGCGTGAGTCAGATGGTAGATTTCCAATCAAAGATGTCCATCATATCTCTTCTTGCCTTGTTGAAACGTTGACTCAATCTTCAGTTTTATGGAAAGCAGATTACTAACGGTTTCTTTCCTTCTTTGTGTCATTCGAAGATTCTCTTTTCAATCCCTGTTGGATAGGCTTCAATTTTGACGTGGCAAGAGGGTATGATGTGTAGGATGATGTCATCTGGTAGTTTGATGACTAAATCGATCTGGTGCTTCGCTGTAGATATCGATCTGGTCATCGATCTGGTCGCTGTCTATTACAGCAGATCGATTCCTTTTGGCGTGAAATCTTGACCTTCATCCTATACTATTTTAGAAATGACTTCTATAGGAATAATTCCTTTACATATCAAGTCATTTCCTAATCTGTTCTTTTAACATAATTCACTTTAAGTGTAGTGATCTGCTTTACATATAGAACAGCTTAAACTCAAAAATAGCTAAGTGTGTTTCGAAGGATCATCATCAAAACTAAATATATTAGGGTTCCCAACACTTTCTGTTTCTATGGGAGCTTACGCTGCAAAACTACACTGCACTCCTCAGATAGATTGATCGTATCATAATTTTTTAGCTTCCTCTTGCGTGATATTGCCTCCTTCAGAAACTTAGCATAGCCAGGCATATCTCTCAGTGCATCCAACAGTGGAATGTTGTTGTTGACTTTCTGAAACAACTCCATGAATTTGGCTACTTTGTCATCAAGTTTCCCCTTAGCTAGACGTTAAGGAAATGGAGCTATAGGTGGCTTCGAGCTGACCATCTCCTCAGTCACTTCAGGTGACTGGGACTACGCATTAGTAGGAGCATCAGTCACTTCAGGTGATGGATGTTGCGCGTCAAGAGAAGCTGACTGGTGTTCTTCAGGAACACGAGTCATCGCCTTCTTGTTGGCATATGCATCATATGACTTTCCACCTCTGAGCTTTATAGCATGGCACTGATCTTTAGGATTGATTTCAGTGTTGCTCGGAAACTGACCCTGCTTGTGCTGAGCTGCATCTCTTTTCGCTATCGGCCCAACCTGAATCTCAACCATCTTTAACTGCTTCCCCATGGTTGCTACACTATTATCCAACATGGAGATCCGGTTCCTTATTTGGCTGATAAATTTATTCTATTGTAGCATCATCTGCTGCATCATGTCCTCCAAAGATGGTTTCTTCGGCTCCTGAATAACTCCATTTTGAACTGCGAATCCCGGTGGAGGTTGTTGTAGGAAAAATTTGGGTGTTTCCTATTATTCGGATGGTATGGTGGATTCCCTCCCTGAAATCCATTCGGTCTGTGAGACTAATAATTATGGGAGTGATAATTCTGCTGATGCACATAACTGAGGTCCTCGACTTCATTCGGCTCCTCAACTGAATGTACCTGCATCTTCCCTTTGCGCTCTGTCTCAAACTCCTTTTTTCAGAAGTGTGATTGCTCCCTAAGATCATCATACTTGGTCTCCACATCTACAGCTGCAAGTTTCCTGATCGGTTGTCGCTCCATCTGCCACTGATAGTTGTTTGATGTCATCTTCTCAATGATACTGATAGCCTCTGAAACTGTACTATTCAATAGACAGCCGCCTACGGATGCGTCAACAATGTTCTTCGTGTGCAGAGTTAAACCACTGTAAAATTGAGTGATTTGCTGCTCCATGGAGAATCCATGCTACGAACACTTGCGTAGGAGACCTCTGAATCGCTCCAATGACTCGAATAGTGATTCATCCCCATGTTGGGAAAAGTGTGAGATGTCAGGTATGATCTTTTATGCCTTCCCATGTGGGAAATATTTGGCGAGAAATTTTTCGCACAAAGATTCCCACGAATTGATAGTCGTCCGATCCAAGCTCTTGAACCAATCCTTTGCCTGATTCCGCAGAGAGAAACCAAACATCATCATCCTGATCATATCTGGAGGTACTCCATTCTGCTTGATGGTGTCGCAGATGTCGAGGAATGTCTCCAGATGAGCATTCAGATCTTCTATAACTCCCCCACCAAACTGATCTGCTTGCACCATACTGATGAGGGCCAACTTGAGCTCAAAATTGTTAGCATTGATGCTCGGTCCTCATCCTCCGCCTTGGAATTTTTCAATGGGTGGACGATACATGTGATTGAGTGGCCTATGCTGTGGTGCATTGGCTCGACGTGCATTATCCTCTAGCTGATGCTACAAGAACTCCATTTGAGCCACATGTCAGCCAGCTCATCGTTCCGGTTCAAGTTAGCATTTTGATTTAGCTCTGACATGGCTCTGGTTCTCCTTTCTCTCATCTCCCTCTTATATGTTCGTTCGATCTTCAAGTTCAAAAGAATGATATCTGTTCGCTTGGATCTCTTGATCATGCACTACTGCAAAGAGACAAAATAAACAAATCAACTAATATAAAAATAACCTAAAATAAAACGCCTAAATTAATAATCAAATATCAATAAAAATTAGCAGTGTAGTAATCTACACAGTCCCCGGCAACGGCGCCAAAAATTGATCGCACTATTTTAAACACAAAAATAAGTATATAATAGAGCAAGCAGAGTATCGTATCCACGAGGGCTAATAAACAAAAACACACTGAATAATTCGTGTAAAATTTCAATTATTATCTAGGCAAACAAGAATATGAATGGGACAGAATAATAAACAATTACAGAAGAGAAGATTCCAGGGATAATGTATCGACACTAAATAAATTAATGAATTTAGAAATTAAATCTAATCACCATATTTTAATCCTAATGCATGTGAAGGTTCGCATAAATAACCACATACTCCCGGATAAGGCAGTCTATGATAATGGGCTAATTTAATTCCATATCTCCGCTAGGTCTCAAGAGAATTAAATCAGTTACAAAAAGCACACAAATAATATCATCCTACAATTCTCTTATCTCCGCTAGGTCTCAAGGGGAAACATGTATTGTGATCTATGGGATCGGCTATGAATTCAATTAAAGATAAGACATAAAAATCATAACTTACATGCAATAATAATGGCCAATTATCAAAACATGAGAATTAAATCATAAATCACAAACAAGCATAGGAAGGAAAATTAGGAATTCATTAATCAAAATAGGTCTTACAAAATCCCTAGAATCCCATGAAAAATCCCTTTGTAGAACTCTTGATCTTCGAGTTGTCAATCATTGATCACGATCTCTCCTCTGGGACATAGAAAACTAATATACAATACTAATATAGAATTTAAAACTATGTGAAAACAAAAGTATGGAATTGAAAAGAAGAAGTCTAGGGCTTTAAAATGAAGCCTTTATATAGAACTCTTGATTTTCGGGTTGTCAATCATAAATCACAAACAAGAGCTGTACTTCGGCGATCGCCGGCTGGGATCGCCGAAGTCATGCCTATTTTTGCCCAAGATCGGCGATTGCCACCAGGGTTGTCGATCTTGCTATTCTTCCACGATGAGCCCGGGGCGATCGTCGTTATCCTCCTCTTGATTTCGGTGACCGAACCCCCGGGTCGCCGAACTTGCTATTCTTTGGCTTGAACTTGTTTTCTCGGGTCCCGTGCACTTGGGTCTCGACTCTTGATCCAAATCTTGTCCCGGCACGCACCCTTGCACCTTGGTTACATCACTAGGACTCCATTTAACTCATTTCTACCACCAAAACCTATAAAGAGATATAAAATACGACAAAACGTAAAAGGAACACAAAATGCTAAAAGAAATGAGATACGACATGAAATACTCTAAAATGCGATACGAGATGATATCAATCACATCAATAAAAGCATGAAAATTGAGTGTTTATCATTAGCCAAACACCCCCACAGTTTGAGGTATTTGTAAGATGGTGTAATACCCCGCTTCCTCGAAGTAGTATTCTCATTCTTTTTCGCACTTGTGAAAAGTTGATTTAGGTTCATAAATACTAAATCAATTGGCAAATTAGAAAAGATTAATTCCTTATCAATTAAATTGAACTAGTTTCAATTAAACCCAAATGAGAGTTAGGATAAGTTGATATTTATCAAGTAGTATTAAAGCAACCCCATCTTTTAATTATCCCAGATGGGATTTCTTTGTTACAATCTTAAAAATCTTTAAGTAATTATAATGAAACAATGGACAAGACATTATATAAATGAATACATTTATATATATATATATATACGTATAGATATATATATATATAGATGTATTAAATTAGCAAGGATGTACATAAAATAGAAGCCTACAATGCATCTACACACGGCTGCAATGAGGAAAAAGGAGGGATGGGGTGATGTCCCTTCAACACTATTTACAACGTGAAAGTGTCTTACAAAAAAAAGAATTAAATAAACAACTAATAAAATATAAGGTACATAAAGTAGGAGTCATTTTTACAGCAAAGTAGGACTACTACTGCCACACCATTCCACCCTATGAATACAAGATCTAAACAAGATTTAATAGTACAAATCAGTATAAGGGAAACATGGGAGTAGTAAACTGAGCACAAGGCTCAAGGAGAAGTAAAAGGGAAACGGCTGATTGCAGGAAAAGAAGAGTATAGAGCTGCCCATTCCCTGCAAAACACAAGAACATTAAGATAGTTGTTAAAGAGTCTACTCTACACCACACTCAGCTATATAAGAGTTCATCCCCACACCAACTCACACCTCATTAACTCACACAAATTTATTACAAACTGAGAAGGCACGTAGAGCTCAACAAGAAGAGGAGTAGTTGAAGTACTTGATCGACTACTAGAAATTTAAACATACATGACACATGATAGATGACATTTTTTTCACAAAATGTCATGTATGAGCGTATTTTTTTGCATAGATGGCATTGTGAAAAAATAATGTGATCTATGAAGTGTGATTAAAAATATACATGACATTTTTTAAAATAATGTCATGCTATAATGTCATGTATCTATTACTTAGATGACAATATCATCAAAATGTGATCTATGGGTGTGTTTATAATTAATATACATGACACATTAATAAAAAAATGTCATCTATATTAGTGTTTATTATCATAAACCCTTATTTTCACACTTGGTCGAATTTCCCTCCAGCTTTCTTCAATTTACTTCTCCCTCCACAAACCCACTTCCATCACTTCTCCCTCCATAGCATTCCAAATTAAAACCCTAATACATTGTGATTGTTGCTAAACCCTATCGGAGCATCTCAATTCTCAAATTTATTCTCCAATGGGAACGGCGGGGGCGGCGGTCGAGATATCGGAGCCTCTGCTACAGCTGGATGACCCTGCGGCGGTCGACTTGGACGAGCCAATTCCCGACTGGAAGGAGCAGATTACGATCAGAGGACTGGTGGTCAGCGCCTTCTTGGGCGCTCTTTTCTGCATAATTACTCACAAGCTCAATCTCATGGTCGGGATCATCCCATCGCTCAACGTCGCTGCCGGTTTGCTCGGCTTCTTCTCCGTCAAAACGTGGACTGGGTTTTTGACCAAATTGGGCTTCTCGTCTAAGCCTTTTTACCCGCCAAGAGAACACCGTTATTCAAACTTGCGTTGTGGCTTGCTATGGACTTGCCTTCAGCGGTAATTTATTTGTAATTTTGTTTAGTTTTTCAGTTGCAATTACTATTATTTAAGTATTTGTTAGGTTTGTTGGAAATATAGCTGCCGGTGTTATACTACCGATTGCAGAAAAGTTTTGTAATAGTTTGAGAGTTTGCAGTGGCGGAATTGTTGATGAGCCGATATAACTATGAGGGGATCTTGGTTTTGTTTGTCGTGTTATTGGATGGCTTGAGGATTGTTGTTATTACTATTGGCAGGAGGATTTGGATCTTACTTGCTGTCTATGGATGAGAAAACATATAAATTGATTGGTGAAGATTATCCCGGGAATCATGCAGAGGATGTGAAGGACCCTGGATTATTGTGGATGATGGGGTTCATATTTGTTGTTAGTTTTCTGGGGCTGTTTAGTCTCGTTCCTCTTAGAAAGGTAAACATTTTACACAATCTGACTAACGTAGTAGTGAGTTTGATGAGGGAGATAGTAACAGTTTACTCATGCAGGTTATTGCTGATATCTGCTTATGAGATATTTACATGTCTAGAGTATCCATGAAGCTGTGTAGCAAAGTAGCTTAATATCTTGATGGTTCCACTTGTTGTGATGGATTATATTGCATGCTAACTTTGCTCAAAACTTTTATATTTTCATAAATGCAGGTTATGGTCTTGGATTATAAGCTCACCTATCCGAGCGGAACTGCCACGGCTATGTTAATTAATAGCTTCCATACACATACTGGAGCTGAACTTGCCAAGTAAGTACTCTATTTTGTCCTAGGCTATTTTATTAAGTTATATTTGTCCATAGGTAAAATTTACGTCTGCCTCTTTGGACCTTGATAACTATTCACATAAGTCTTCAGGCTGACCAATATTCTCATTATTTTTTGCCAGAAAGCAGGTAAATAGTCTTGGGAAATTTGGAGATAAACACTGACGAAGTGAGGATGGACCTCATTCTGCTAGGCATCCATTGTTTGAGGTATGGTGCTCTCTTATCGAACATATGCTATGGTTTTGCGGTCGAAACGAACTTTCGTAGAGATCTTGAAGCTGCATTGCAAAGGTGGGATATAGGGCGTTGTCTTTCATTATTTGCTTAAGAAATGTTGTGAGTTTTGTGCGTTTGTGAAAATTGTATAGAATTGTATAGATGTTTGATTCATGTTTTAGATGCATTTGAAAAGGTGTAGATGTGAATATGTGATTATGAGAATTTTGCTATATTTTCATTGGGTTTTATCTATGTGATGGTGAAGTGATATTGAATGATTAGGAATGAATTTTAAATTGTTATTGCCAGTAATTATGAACTTGTGTATTGAATTTAGATGATTTAGTAGTAGGGTAATTAGAAGTGTTAGATATCCTCTCACAAAGTTAAATTCTGGAACATAAATCTGCAGCTGAAACTCTGTTCGTTCAGTAATTTAAGTGGCATGCTTCTGTGTTTTAATTCTTGAAACTAAAAATAGAAGGAGTTAGGGTGATTCTCCAACTTGAATCGATTGAATCGGAGTTTTATATGATTTATGATGAATTTTCAAAGTTTGCTGCGCAGAGATAGCTCTGTGACTGTTTCAGCAACCCAAGTTTGACGATTTATATCTCTCTGATAAAGCAGTATTTTTGAGTGTTTTCTTTTCACTTAGATAGCCAACATTACAACGTTTCTATAATGATATAAATCATATCTATGTGATCTATGAATTGAAAGTTAGGAGCCTTCAAAGATCATGAAAAACCACACAAAATCTGTCAAATTTCCAGAAAATATCTAACTTTGAGTAGCCAACTTTGAAATGTCATATCTCCCAATTCTTTTATCCAATGATTCTGATTTTCTATATGTACATAGTAGGGACGTACATTAGTTTATAACATATTTCGGTTTTTCTTAAAACCCTTTATATAGATAGTTATGATCGAGCAAAATACAATGATTTGCTACTTTGATTCTTCACAATAAGTAGAGGTGCAGTTGATTAATGATTCGAGTCCCAACATCAAGTTTACGAAGCCTCAGGTACGATTCTTGCATTGTTTTAGATGTTGTCTCTTGTTTTTGAAAATTCATTCTAAATTTTTTGAGTTCTTTCCTTTTGATACTGCAGGGCAAATGCTTTATACATCGCTAAATTTTGTGGTTTAATCTTTTCTTTTTCTTGTTGTAACTATTATGTATTCCTTTATGCCTTTTCTCTTTCCATTTTTGAATATCTTTTAGAAGAAATAAAGGTGAGAGGGATAAAGAGTTCTGTGTTTGCCCTTAGGTATCTTCTCTCTTGTTGTTCTGATCTTGCTAACTATTATGTATTCCTTTATGTTTTATACAATTTTGAATATCTTGCACTTAGAAATTAAAAATGATTATTGAAACTAATGTAGAATATGCTTCAAATTTGGTCTCCACATTGCCTTGCAGCCCCTTAGTTTTGAAATGGTTGAAACTTTGTAGCAATTAATTCAAAAATTAAGATGAAAAAAAATGTATAACACCAGATTTTTATTTTTATTTCTAGTATAATGGAGCAATCATAGAATGAAAAAGGTAATTTGCACATTAGTGATAAGTTTTCTATACATCTGATCATACATAGAATCCTAGTTAATTGCTATTGTTTTTTTCAATTCTATCTATTGCTAGAAATGATTATTTAGCTTTCTTAACTGTATTATGGCATTTTGACTTATGCCATTGCCCATTATGTGTGATCTAATGTTGAAGACGAATCTAGATTGGATAATATTTATGGCTTGTCTAGCTTTTATAATCTCTTCTAGAGTGGATGGATGTGCAAAGTGAGAGATTATGCATAATTACACTATTGCTAACTTTGCTTTAAATTTCAGGGTGACCTTGCTAGTTACCTTCAAAAGAAAGGGCACGTGTCCGCATCCAAGGCATTAAGATTTGCAATTGAAATTGTCAGGTACTCAGAAGGAAAGGTGTCTTGCTGTACTGGTTTTTCTATCTATCTTGGTTCTTCTATTTTCAGTTGTCATTCCTCTCTGCTTCTCCAGTTTCTCTTACTTGCATATTTAAGCTAAACATCAAGAAATGCTTTATCGCATGACTTTAGTATTAATATTGTTCTAAAAAATCGGAACTCTGCCTGCTCCTTTCTTTTAAGCTTTGTTGAGAAAGCAAATAAAGATGTTGAGGGTGATTCTTGATTAGGTATTGTATGTTTCCATTCTCATGCATCACTATCATCATATTTGATAAAATCCTGAACTTCTTCCATTGCTTTGATGCTTAATAATAAGATACATGATACGGTAAATATATGTAGATAGTCATCTTTTCTGTCTTTTAGTTTAGCATGAACATATTTAGCTTTTTGCACATTTTGCCATTTAGCACTTATGCAAGTTCAGCACTGGTCTGCATTAGCCCATTCCTTGCAATACTAAATACATTCTGTTTTGCTGAATACATTGACAATCAGGTCCATCTATTTACGAAATGAACAGGCTATGTTAAGAGTGATATTGGTGATGAGCTCAAGGAGCAGCGTGCTGTCTTGTGGGACTGTATCAATCAATTTTCTGTTGTTGAATTTGTTCGAGCAAACCTTGTATCTCTGTTGCGTGAGGCTCTACAGGAGCTGGTTAATGGCTTGAGATTGGAATGTTTCCTCTCTGTTTTACTTTTTATTTTTTTCTTACATTTAACTTGAACTACTATTATTGTTCATAGGTCTATAAGATGGACCAAGTCTGAGAGCAACTGCAGGTAATCGAATACTTGTATTTCAGTGCTAAATTGCCTCTTTATATCCTTCTCTACATGTTATACATTATATGGATGCTCAAAAATATCCCAAATTTGAACCGATCAATATTTTATAATGATAAGCTTCTATTAATGCTTCATTCGTTTTGTTGCTATAATGACCAACAAGAACTGAAGCAATATATGCATAAAACTACAGAAGTATTGTGCTCAATGTTTTCATTGGTTTTTGGTAGCCCTGTTGCAAATCTCACTCTTTGGAATTGACTAAGAAGCTTCTAGATTGTTTTCCACTATTGGTTTTGTGCATGCACACAACTATTGGTTTTTGGTAGCCCTGTTGGGTGATGAAGTTAAATTCAATATGTCAATACAAGAGATTTTCCTTGGATCACTGTGAGTATACGTAGCTACAACTTCCTGTCGACTGAACTGCAGGTCTCTTATTTGCTGTGCTCATACCTGGAGTCCTCACAGATGCTATAAAAGACGCAGTTGGCCGCCCACGGCCCGACTTTTTCTGGCGTTGCTTTCCTGATGGAAAAGATGTATGCCACTCTAATCCCTATATATATATGTTTTTATACAAGGCAACTTGTGAAAATTGGGAACTATTTGAGGATATCATTGAAAGCCAATTTCTTTGTTGCTCTATTGATCTCTTATATTATAGTATGTTTCCTGTGGATAGGCATATGATATGTGGGGTAATGTGGTGTGTCATGGTAAAGACAAAGACATAAAAGAAGGGCACAAGAGTTTTCCAAGTGGGCATGCTTCATGTGAGTTGATTTCCTTTTTCATCATATATTATGTTACTTATTTCCTGCAGATGAGTTCAGTTGGGTGATGATAGATGTTATGAAATTGTGCATGCAAGCAGGGTCCTTTGCAGGTCTTAGATTGACATGTGAAGCTAGTGACAATATTGCTTTGATCGATGAAGAAGTTTGGTGATTTTGGGCATGGTGATTCAAACTTCTACTGCTTTGGGTCCGTGTATTAGTTTAAGTTACATTAGTTAATGTGGATTGAAATATTAACCCAAACTTTTTAGTATTTTGTCATTTTTATTTTTATTTCCGTGTACGAAGTTGAATATTAGACAATTAATGCATATAAATATTTTTAGTGCGTGTATGAATTCTCTATTTGGCATTGTTTTATTTTGTAAAATATATTGATGAAACCAAAATTATTAAATACAGGTTAATTAATGAAAAAATACGAAAATGGTTAAATTTATCAGATTATAGATGACATTAAAAGTAATGTTATTTTACGAATTATAGATGACATTCTGAAAAAGTCATGTATTGCACCTAAATCTGTCAACTTCTCGCTTATAAATGACATTTTTTACTTATAGATGACATTAAATTACTGTCATCTTATGAATTATAGATGACATTCTGAAAAAGTCATGTATTGCACCAAAATGTGTCAACTTCTCGCTTATAAATGACATTTTTTGTTATAGATGACATTAAATTACTGTCATCTTATGTATTATAGATGACATTATGATGTCGTGTCATCTTTTAATAATATAATGTCATCTATGAGCGCATACATCACACTTTTTCAGTGTCATCTATGAGCGACGAATAGATGAGACAGGTATATTTGACAGTTTTTTACCCTCATAGATGACGCTAATTTAATGTCATCTATGAGCGTTTTTCTAGTAGTTGAGGTAAAGATTTAAAGCTCTAACATTCAATACTTATGATAATGCTTTCTTAGAATTTAGTTCATAATTTCCTACTTATCTCCACTGCATACTCTTAAAAACCAGAAAATTTCACTTAACAAGAAAGAATATTAGAGGCTTAAACTTGGACTTAGAAGCTTGTATTCAAAATCAGAATCTTGCTATACTTGTTCTATCTTGCCATTTACGAACTACTGACTCTAAGATACAGATTTCACCACATAGGTTAAAAGGTTCTAGTACTCTTATTTTCAGAATTTTCACCTCAGCATGTTAGGAGGGAATTCACAGAAGGTTTTATTATTATAAAAACGAGCTACTCTTCTAATCAGATATAAACAGCAGAGTGCTATTAAAACATAGAGCATTTTGTTATCTTAATTTAGTTTTCCAAAAACAGCCACAAATCAACACTACGGACTAACTCTAGAACCTAACTAGAATTCAGATTTGTCATTTTAGAGACATTAGAAACCACTTATATGTTCGAACAGTTATCAAACACCATTACATCCATCTAAGCATCTTGTACCCTAACTCCAACAGAACATAGAAACCCCTAACTTAGCTCACTCACAGACCTAGACACACACACAAGATGAAAAGTATGAGACCCAAGCAAATCACAATTCTACGGCTATTTTTAAACCAACAGAAAAACAACCCCACAACCACGCCCCTGCCTCTACCCCATCTCAAAACCAGGCCATTCACAAACCGAATCCAGCAAAGCCAATCTTTTATGATACTTAATAAGTAAGAGAAGAAATTTAACTTAAATCAGATCTGAAAAATAGACATGCAATGGAAAAATGAATAAAGGACAAGGTATGTAAGGGTAGAGGAAAATCTTACAGAGAGGAAGAGGACACCGTGGCGACGACAGAAGAGGACTCCGGTGAAGGGAGACGACGGTTGACGAACCCTCCAGGAGGAACACCAATTTAAGAAATAAGAGATAGAAACTAAAATCTAATAACTCCAATCAAAAGAAATAAGAATCAATTGAAAATATAAACATGCAAGGAAGGGAGGATGGGAGACTAACCAAGAGGGAGAGGAGTGCCGGTCAGTTTCAGTCTGCAGCGTCGCGATTGACTGCTTCACGGCCATCGAACGTCGAGCGCCGCTGGAAGAGAGAAGGCGGTAAGGTGGAGACACGGCGGCTGTTGCTCGGTCGCTGTCTACACCGGAGAGGAAGGAAGACAACTGCGTGTTTGCCTTGCAACCGCAGGAGAATAACGAGAGAGAGAGGGAGATGGGGAATGGTGAAGGGAAAGAACAAATTAGGAGGAGAAGGGGTAGGTGTCGGCTAAGTGAGGAGGATTAGGTTAGGTTAAGCCTAAGTAAGTTTAAGGTTAATGTTAGGATGATTAAAATTGGTGGGCTTTGATGTAATTGGAGTAATTGGGCTAGAGAATGAAAAGAGTTGGGTAGGAAATTAATTAAATGATGGGCTACAATTTAACTAAAAGTGGGCTAGAACAAAGTACTATATTGGGCCGTAAGGTAAGGAACCTTGGGCTGAAAAAGTGTTTAGTATTGGGTCATAAACAAAACTTATAGAGTTGGACTGGAAATTGTGTTAAGTGGGCTGAAGTGGGCTAATTTCTAATCAATTGTTGGTCTATAAATAATTATGTGTTAAGGGAGGATTTCTAATCAATTGTTGGTCTAAATAAGTTATATTATCCTAATTGTTAATTAATCAATAAAAAGTCTTGGAGGAAAAATATTCTAAATTGGAGAATATTTTTATTAAATTGGTTAACCATATCAAATTAATTAAAAGAATGATCATTAATTAAGGGATTATGATTATGATTATGATTATGATTATGATTATGATTATGATTATGATTATGATTATGAGTATGAGTATGTATGATTCCAATGGAATTATTTAAGTATATTTAAGGAAATATATTTTTAGTACTCAAGGACGAGTAGAATTAAGATACGAAATTAATTCTCGAATTAATGAAATATTATTTCATCTTCACTTAAAAGAATTTAAGAGAAGAACCTATACTCAAATCGAGTATCTTACTACGAAATTTATTAAAGGTTACTACGGGAGTGGGAATCCAAAGACCGGAAGAAGTTAATCTTAGAAGAAGAAGAAAAACTCACCGAGGTAGGCTTTCTTATATAAAATCAAATGTGTATGCTTATCCGTATTTATGTTATTTCCTTTCAAAAAGCTTTGAGTCGAAATTGATATTTCAAGTATTGTCTGCCATAAAATGTTTTATGTTTTGTATGATACCTATCTGATATGATTAATCGAATTCGGGTTCCAGTGGGTAAGCAACCCCGCTCGGACTAGTGTACACAATATGATTGTGAGTTGACGAAGGTGTTGACCGGTCAAGTGTCCGCGGAAGGTGGCCACTTTTCCGGTACACATAAGATACGGATATGGTAGATTACTAAAGAACTTAGACAGCTATCGAACTTTAGGTTTCACAAAAAGGATTTAGTGAACGTTGGTGATTTAAAGACAAAATCCCTACGTTTCACTCATCATGGCATGACATATATATTGTAAGTATGCGTTTTCGGCGTGTGTCTACTAAGTACTTTTGTACTCAGCCCTGCATATATTTCTAAATGTGCAGGTTGAGCAAAGATGGGAGGGAGTGCTCTACAATGCTTTGTCGAACTCTTTTGCTATTACAAACTCTTGGGGGTTTACATGTCCTCATACATGTAAACTTTATTTTGATCCTATTCCGCCGCAAATGTTGAGGTTTCATGTTATGAATCTGTACTAAACTCCTGTTGAAACTCGATTCAACTTATCGGTTATTCTAAACCTAAATTATATGTTATGAATCATCTACATTATTGAAGTATCTCTCAGCTCCACCAAAATTTCATCAACCCATTTTCTATCCCCGCTTCTTAAATCCCTCCTTTAGTCACGTTTTCCCCCGACTTCGCTATCCTTAGCGAAGGGCGGTCGTGACAGATGGCTTACGTCCTTTCCACAACTCGTAGGGAGTTACATCCTTACCTTTAAGTGAAATTTTATTCAGGATATAATTCGCCGTGAAGACAGATTCCCCCCCACATGTTCTAGGGTAATCCTGAACTTATCAACAGGGCATTCATCATCTCTTTAAGCATACGATTTTTACGTTCAACAACCCCGTTTGACTAAGGTGAATATGGGGCTGTAGTTTGACGAATTATGCCACTTGCATTACATAACTCGTCAAACGGAGCAAAATACTCCACTCTATCACATCTCACGACCTTAATCTTACGATCAAGTTGATTTTCTGCTTCTGATTTGAAGTTTTTGAAAGCTTCAATCGCCTCATCTTTACTTCTTAGAAGATAAAGATAACAATATTTTGTGCAATCATCAATTAAAGTAATAAAATACTTTTTACCACCTCTAGTTTGAACAAATTTTAAATCACACATCCGTGTGAATTAAGCCTAGAGGTTCGGTGCTCCTCTCAACTGAGTGAAATGGTAATTTAGCCATTTTGGCTTCAACACAAATTTCACATTTCCCTTGTGAATTAAAATTCACCAACTTTTATTTTAATAAATCTAAATTTTCTAATCTTTTTATCGTCCTAATCTACAATGCCATAAATCAAAGCACTCAAGCAAATAAGAGGAAGTTGAAGCATTCTCATTATTCTCAAGTTTCGGTACACGACGAACTGCCATTACATTAAGTTTAAACAAACCATTGGAAAGAAAACATTTTCCAAGAAAAGTATCAAACTTAGACAAAACAAACTTGTGAGATTCAAACTTCAGCCCAAAGCCCTTACTAACCAAGAATAGAACCCGACACTAGATTCTTTCAGATGTCTGGGACATGCAGCACATCCTTCAATCTAAGCTCTTGACCTGACGTAAGCTTGAGGACGCAATCACCAACTCCGGACATCAGACGAGTCTTGATTTCCCATGTGTAGCCTCTTCTCCTCAATAGCTCTATACGTCGAAAACATGGTTCGATCAGAGCAAACATGCACGGTAGTGTCCGTGTCGATAAACCATGCATGCAGATTATCAATGTGGTTAACTTCAGAAACCACGGCGGCCAAGTCATTCTCATCCCACTTTTCTTTCTCGACAGCGTGAGCATACCGCTTAACCTGCTTCTTCTTTTTCTTCTAACCGGTACAGTCCTTTGCCATGTGGTCCGGTTTGTCGCAATTGAAGCATGTACCTTCAAAGTTTCGAGCAAAAATTTTTCCCTTGTCTTTCGCATTAAGGCGGCCACGCTTTTTGGAGTTCTCGCCACGCTCCATTAAATTGTCTTTCGCCTCGTCTCCAAGCTTAAACCATGGATCATGCCTCCTACTATCTTCTTCGATTCGAAGCTTGACAATAAGATCTCCAATCTCCATTTCACTCTTTTTATGAGTAAGATAGTTCTTAAAGTCCTTCCAACTTAGTGGAAGCTTCTCGATCATGGCAGCAACAACGAACGGAGTCGGCAATGTCATTTGCTCCACTTGCATGTCGTGCAAAAGAGTTTGCAACTCTTTCACTTGCTCCATAACGGATCAAGAATCGATCATCTAGAAGTCCAAAAAGTTGGCTACAAGAAAATTCTTCGTTCCCGCATCCTCGACACAGTATTTTTTTCTCAAGAGCATCCCACAGCTCTTTCACCGTTTTTACACCGGCATAAACCGAGTAGAGAGTATCCTCTAACCCGTTTAACATGTAGTTCTTCGCAAAAAAGTCGACTTGATGCCAGACATCTGACGCACCACGAACATGTAAGTCCGCATCCTCCGGTACAACCAGAGCATCCTCATTCAAGAAGTTGGAAAGCGGGCGCCCCCCCCCAACGTTGTTAAATAGAAAAACATCTTTTGATGTCACCTCTTGAAATCTACACCCGCAAATTTCTCGGGTTTCTCCCCTTGAGGCAGCGCCCTCGAAAGAGGAGCCATTACGGACACGTTGTTAGTCCCGGTAGAGGTATTAGCAGCAGTAGAGCCACCGATAAGTGTTGTGGCATCAGGGGAGGCGGTGGCGGTAACGGAGGACGTGGCGGCTGCAGTAGCGGCGAATGTGGCGGCGGCAGTCGAGGTAGCCGACATCTCCAAAGCAAAGTCGGCAAAGTCGGTATCTCGTCTTGCGATTGTAATCATAAAATAAAGATCTTATTAAAATTGAGAAACTGGAGATTATAATGCTTGGAGATAACAACACTATAATTAAAGTAACTATAGTCGAGTCGAGAAAAGCCCTCTTTCGGCAAGATGAGATACGTCCCGGCTAGTGCTCACGGTCCGACGTATCATCCCCAAAGATAAAACGACTTCGTCCTTTAGAGTAGTAGCACCACAAACTCTAAAGGCCCTAACGAACTTGACGAGGGAGAGAACCGAGCAAACTAATGAAGCTCTTAAAAAACTGAATATGAGAATGTAGTTAAAGGGAGAAGAGAGCAAATGCTTTTGTGAGTAGAAACAAACTCTCAACTCCACCTTATATAGCACTCATGGGGAAAACTAAAAGGCACACCATAATGAGCTATATAATTGTCATAATCAAAGTTGGAAAATCAAGAGCTCACTCACGTTGGTTACACTTCAAATTCCAAACATGAAAAGTCATGTTGGACATTCAAGATGGGCTTTTATTAAATAACAAATTCCCAATTAACTCATAATCCAATATAAGGCTCAAATATTTATAAATAGTGGAATCAAAGATATTTCCATATAAAAGCCCAACCACATTTAGCATATGATTTCTCATTCACCGAAAAATCGATTTTGAGAAAAATGCAACAATTATCTACTCAATAAGTAAATAATTCTTATCCATTTAATTCTCAAATAATTAAATATACGACAACAAAATTAATTTTCCAACAAACTCTGACCAAAATCTTCGCCTCTCTCACATCGAGCATCAAATCTCCAATGCTCGCCTAAGTTTGGATGCTCCGGAGCTAAATCTTTCTTCTTTGGGGGGGGCGGGGGGTGAATGAGCATGTGGCCCAAAATCTAGATGAGTCAAATGAAGAGGAAAATGGTGATGATTAAAGAGATACCAAGGATGATGGAGATGACGACGATGATGATGATGCTGATGATGATGATGATGATGAAGATATGGGAAATCCCAATACTTCAGGTGCACGGGCTGGAATTTCAAATTATGAGGATCATATATCTTAGTCTGAAGATGAGAAGAAGAAAAGGACAAAACAGGTGGATCCCTTTACCAAGCCAAGAATAGAACAATGTTTCATCATGAGCTCAACAATGAATGAGAAAAAGTCAAGGACTTCATCAAAATGTACTATCATTGGAAGCTATATGGAATAATAGATGGAGATCCGGCGAATAAATAGTTTTATTAATTTCTAAATGACTATCCTGACACTCCTTTCATTCACAAGATTATGGAGAATTCAAACTCCCTCAACTAGCAGTTGAATGAAAAAGAAGTATTAGTTGATGCTTCAGTATCCATACAAAAGTTGAGTACTCTATTCAGGTCTTTTGCAACATGAAAGACAAGAGAGTAAAATCAAGAGCTTGAAACTGCTGTAAATGAGTAAAATGTTCAACACTTTTTTTACTCTATTAACTCCTAATTGTTTTTCCTCTTTGTGTAAATTTGGAAAAAAAATATATATAAGGAGGATTATTTTGATTTCAACCTCAACACAATGACTCTTTTTTCAGACTCAGACCTGTGCATTTTACATTACATGTTATAAACTATGTTAACCAAATTCTTGCAAGTTGAAGAAAAATTGTAAAATGTGTATTTTTATTAGGATAGATTTTGGTATCATCATAAATGAGGAAATTATTGTGAAGATTCTAAGTGTTTTTAATCAAATCTCAAAACCTACCGATGATGATAATAATATATCATTCTTAAAAAGCCCACATTTAAAGGAGCGTTATATTATCTGTAATAGTTTAGTAGTTGGACTAGATTGACGATCAAGACTGATGGATGAAAACTTTAAGCAAAACTAATGACCAAGCCTGAGGACTACTACACTCATAATTTGAAGACTGACACAAGCAAGCTGCACTAATGAATATTGCTAGTTTGATCGCTAGCCTGACGCTGAGTGGAACCATCCGAGCACAAATCAAGGCGTGATTTTGGAAACACAGAATGATTTCTTAATGACTATTTGCTCCAAACGGTTATGCAATTCAAAAAGAAGTATTAAGAGTTTTAAATACTTGCTCCAAATTAAGAGAACAACACGAAGTAGGAACAATTACACGAGATAGAAAGCATACTACACCTAAGAGTTTTAAATGGAAAGCATACTGCACTTTCAAGTTCCTCTCCTTGGTTGATAGATTATTCCTTATCATTCTGAGTTTTTTTTTATTGTTGTCTTTGGATGTAAGGAAATGATTAAGCAGTTGGGCACTTAGAGAAGATTTAGATGATAAACTTGTGACAAAATTACATGCTGAATTCTAAATTTTATAAATGGTATACGACTTTATGTTTTTCAAAAGAAATGAGATTCCGTACTATAATATAATAAATTAATTCACCAATCGAGCCAAGACTTCATGAGATTTGAAGTTAACCTATAAAAGGGAAAATTATCGATACATAAACTGATGCCTCCTCAATAACACGCATTACCAAATGAGTCATATCTTATAATGAGTCCCATCATTGTGCAGGGGAACTCTCAAAGAGGAATGCAGCTTTTCTTTTTTCTTACACTTTTTTTCTCTTTTTCTGAAAATAAATATAAGTAACGCAGTTTCACACAAACAAGCAATGATTGATCAAACAGGTAACATCTTCCAACATTTATATATAAGCAGAGATAGTCTGAGCTCTCTACATGGAACTCAAACCCAACCTTACTTCAAAGTTCAAACCTCTCTCTTTTGAATCAAACAACCTCAGCTGAAGATATGAGTGACTATCATCAATTTGGCTGCTGCTCAGAATCTCTGAACTACCACTGAATTTAGCAACCCTGCTTCTTCAATAGTCTGGGACAGATCAGTGAGGAGCTCGGGAGGAAATCCAACAGTCTGCAACTGATACGATCTCGTAACCGCAGGCCGAGATGCGTCTATGAAACTACGAATATGAGCAATAGTATGGTGATGGTTGAAGTGCGCAACCATTCGAGTTCCATCCGCAAGCCTAAGTTGAATCGAAGTGGATGGTAGTGATTTATCTATCACGAGACTCTCCGAAGGGGATGTAGTAGTACTGAGGAGTGGAGCAGCAACAGTCGCCTCAGGAGCAGATACAGTTGCAGAGCTACTCCCAAGAGTCCTCCCGATTCCTTGAAATGGAAGACTGGTTACTTCTGGTTCCTGCAAAAAGCCAGCCAGACGACAAGTTAAAAAATATTCCTCTATGCAAACCGTCACTTTCACATGTGCAATCATAATTTTTTCTGCAGTAATAGCAGATTGGGATCATAAAAGGTGTGGAACTCCCTCCGGTCCCTAATGTGTCCCCAGCCACCAAACCAACATACCAAGAAATTAAGTAATTTTACTCTTATAAAAGTGAAAATTAGTAGTTTAGTGCTCCATCCACAAATGTTTGTAACGTTTTAATATGTTGGTTCGTCCACATATGTTTGTAACATTCGAAATTTGTTATTTATAGTAAGTGGATCCAATCCACTCAATACACACAACTCAATCCAAAACAATAGATCAAGTCGGACTCAAACTCTACTCAATACACACACTTTAAATAAAAATAATAATAAGTGGGACCCAATCTCCACTACCAACACGTTCCCATAAAATGTCAAAGCACATTATTGAAATATGTGTCTGGTCAAAATGTTAAAAACACTTGTGGACGGAGGGAGTATTATTTTTGCATTTATGTCTCTTAAATGGGACACTTATTAAAACATGTGTTGGGACAATTTTCAAAATGGAAGCATGTAGAAAGTAGTTAACTAGCTCTCTGTTCAATTATTACTCAAGAAATGATCAATAATTTATGCTCATAATTTTAGCAATTTCCTCTAATTAATAAGCAGGGACTGATTCATCCTGTTGATGCAAGTTCAAATAGCAAATTTTAGCAAGTCACTAAAGTGCCTAAAGTAATCTTCAGTTTCTAAACATGTATGATCAGTTCATGTGATAGCATGCCATGATCTTAGCAATCATATTTATTATTTCCTTTTTGATTTCCTTTATCTTAGCAATTATGTTTTATTATTTGATTTTGAATTCCTTAATTATAGTGGAATCATGACCTTATTATGAGGCTTGGCCATTATAAATAGGAGTGAAGAATCTTGTTTTAAGAAGGAATTGAAGAATAAACTTTTTGGCAGCCAAGTTGGTTGAGGCAGAGCATTCTCTGTGGTCCTCTTTTGAGGAAGTGTGCGTGAGTTAGTGAAAATAATTCGATCCAGGGAGACGAGTGTATCATCATGATTATCAGATCCTTGGACTTCTTTACAGGGGATTAGTTTAATGAATCTCCTTGACGGCATAATAAACATTTCGACTCCACAACAAGCTAACACATTAAACCATGAGGTGTGATGATCAAAATTCTAGCGATCTTAAGTTAGTGGGGATCACTTTCGTAGAGTAAGTTGTTTCCAGAAAGCGACTCAGATTTATTTTCTTTACTTATCTAGATGCCATACACGAAAAGATCGACAAGGTCTTTAGCTGATAACAATCTGTGCTTCAAAAAGCCAAAAGAGAAGTTCTCAGAATGAACTTACAGGGCAGTTTTCATCTCTCCTTATAAGATTGACATGGACAGAGGATCTCCGATCTGCGGGCTCCAGCTCTTTCGGGCACTCAGATTTTCTGATGCTCTGCAATAAGATGATCAATAATTGTTACCACAAAACACAAAGGGTTTAGTTCGTTCACGCATCATGAAATTCGAAAACTCAAATTTTCAATTCCACAACGCAAATATGGAAAACAATTCCAAAATGGCTTCCTACCGTGCATTCAAGCTGAGTGAAGTATAGCACCACAATTTTCATTGGTTACGAGTACCATGTAATAATAGCAAAAGGAGCAAATACATGAGCAAGAGGGCATCCAACATACAGCTTTTTCGAAGTAACTCCAGCATGGCAACTACCCGATTTTAGTCAAACCAGTAATTAACCCTTTCTAACGTTTAAAACCACTTACCTCAAGAAAAGGAGCATTTTCAGGATCATCCAAGCTCCTCAATGGGCCATCATTGACGGTGAAACCATTCCTCCAGAAAACAATGTTGTGAACCACTGACTCAGGCTGCTGCGGAGCAGTTGGTACAGTTTCACCCGAAAGCAGCCTTCCTGTCCCAGTGAAACTTCTTGAGCTTGATGACGGCTGAAGATTTTCCACGGGCCCTTGTATAGCCCCCAACTGTCGAGCTTGATCAAAAATTGCATCAACATCATTAGGCTTGGTTGGGTCTTGGACAAGCATACCACTGAAAGTAACATAATTAGGGAGATGATGAGTTACCAACTATATATAACCGAGAGCGAGAATTTTATTGTGAAAACAGACATGGCATACAATCACATGGTCTTTATTTCTATGTGATATCTTAGATAGTTACATAGACCAATTTGATAGGGTTTGTATACTCCAAAACATGTTTTATGCTTGAGTATTGTAACAGACTTGTTTCAGTTTCATTTAATAAGAATAAATATTTTGTTATCGGTTTGTTATTTATTTTCTATCGATTATGTATTACAAACAAGTCCATTTTCTACATAATAGATTATGTGGTGGATTGATAACCATATAAAATAACACAGTTGACTCCTTGTAGAATAAAATTCGTACAAAGACAAATGGGAATTCTAGCATCTACATCAACATATATTATTTTCCGGAAAAGGTATAACATTGAATTTGTACGAGCATGATTAGGAATTAGGATTCGTTTTTCGTATGTTATTATATCTCCACGTTTTCATGTATTTTTTATGTAGATTTAGAATTGCATGATTTATTTTAAATATAAAACATATGAGATTTATTCAGTTTACTTGCAGATTTTGTCTGTTTTAATTTGATATAAAACTGTTAGATTTGTTTTCAGCAGTTTATCTCATTAATATGACAATCATAAAATACAAATATTTATTTTACAAGGTTGCGCAAATTGTCAAATCTGCGAAAATTTGGGTATATTTCCAACTTTGAAAATTCATAGAACTGTAATGGTTTTATGCTCTTTCCTATCAGAAACTAAAAATTTAAGACATTGGGGTCACCTTAAATTTTGATTCGACCGAATTTGAGTTATTTTTGATTTATTGTGATTTTTCAAAGTTAACTACCCATATAACTTGAAAATGTGTGATTTCAAAAATTTGTAATTTTATTGTAGATGATTTGCTCAATGAAATCTTAAACTGTTTTTACATCATATTCCTTATAGTTTTAAGTAAATTTCACACTTCATAAGAGTTCATTAGATAGATTAACTAAAGTTCACTTTTAATCATCTCAAACGATCTTGAATGTAGAACCTCAAGTTTTCTGCTCTTAATGGATATCAAAAATGAGTTTTTTGAATATGGTCTTTTGAAAAAAAATTCATTTGGGATGTTGGAAACCTATTATTACATATTCACAAATTTATCATTAGTAGTTTGAGAGAAACCTTCATAGAAATTTTCGAAGAAAATATAATTGCAACATTGTTCTGCAAAATATTGGAAAATTAGCATAAATTGATTTGGACAAAATTCCTTTTGGAAAACTTAACTATGTCTGTTAGGGAGCAGAACAGAGAAGATGAAGTAGGCCTCGTCGAGCAGAGTGGGCCTCGGCCTCTCCAAGTTTATCGAAGGCGGGGACGGGCTTAAGCCTTTGGGTTGGATTTTTATTCTTGTTATTTAATCTATTAATTATGTTTCTAGGGTTGCAATATTCTATTTATGGGAAGACTTTAAGTAGTACTATATAAAGTTGTTAATTAGGGTTTGAACATTATTATTGAAGTATTGACAATTTTTGAGCCCTAGGCTGACAGAAGGTTGTGCCGTTTGGTATTATCTATTTTTCTGCTCCTAACAATTTGTCCGACCTACTGGATTCCCGTTCCCACCAACATGAATACACGCGCAACCACAGAACGACTGGAAAAGCTTGAAGCCGAGCAATCGGAGATGAAGAAATCGCTGGAGGAGAGTGCATCGACTTTGATGGTGATTTTGAAAACGATCGAGAAGCTGCCTATGACTGGAGCTACGCCAGATGATGCGATAGGGAACGAGCCCCCTGCGTACAACAGCGAGAGCCGTGCAGCTGCCGTCCTTTAATGGCACCGATCCGATTGGGTGGTTAGCCCGTACCAATCAGCAGTTTGAGATACACAGGCAGGCGCGGGGCAAAAGGTGGCGCTAGCGGTGGTTGCTATGGAAGAAACAGCCCTGCATTGGGTTACCTGGCTTCGTTCTCGCAAGCTGAGTTTTACGTGGGAGGAGTTTTCGAAGGCGCTCGTATCCAGATTTGATACTCGTTTCAAAGGGGGCCCCTTTGAGCGTTTGGCCGATGTGAAACAATCTGGTTCGGTGGAGGAATATATTAATCTGTTTGTGCAACTAGCCGGCCAGGTTCCAGGCCTTAGCGACGAGCACTATTTGGGATATTTTATGAAGGGCTTGGCGGACTCAATTCGTAGTACGCTCAAGTTGTTACGTCCTGGAGATCTGGAGACAGCGATGGAGCTAGCAAGGGATGTGGAGGATAATTTGGCAGTGCAGTCTGGAGGTCGAGTGAGTAACGGAATATCTAGTGCACCTATTCGCGCTAACCCTTAATCGAGGCCAGCATTTAGTTCTAATTCAGGGTCAGGCTCGACTTCTGGCAATCGTGGCGGATCGGCAAGTGCATTTGGGGCAAAACAAACACCCTCGAGTGCCCTGGAGCAGAATTCAAATCGGACACGTTTCACCCGTCTTTCGCCACATGACTATGCAGAATTACGGGCGAAGGGGTAATGTTACCTATGCAAGAAACCATACACTCCAGGGCATGAGTACCCATTGAAGTAGCTGAGAGTTCTATTGGCGGAGAAGGACGAACTACTTGACTTCAACCAGACGGATTTTCTGGAGAGTACCGAACCGGACATTCCAGGGGATGCTAACGAGGAACCGGGGGAGGAGGGGGATCACTTCCTGTTGGATATTTTAGTGTAATTGGATTAACTTGTTTGATCAATATCGTCATAACAATACATCATATAAGTTTGGTGGTGCGGAGTGCACACTTATATGAATTTATTATGATATTAGGGGCGAAGCCCCTAAAGGACGGGGTCCAAGGGGCAGCGCCCCTGGCTCGGGTCGAGGGATTATTTTGCAATTTTAAAAATTGCAAAAACCTTTATGGAAACTGCCGTTTCAGTTCTTTTTAAAGGATTTTAGTGATCAAAACTTCTCAACAGATAATAAAAGAAAACTCTGAATTGTATCCGATTGAATAATTCGATAGAACCGTTGAATTGATTCGATCTGAAAGTGTTTCACGCCTTTCAGAGAATCCGATTTTGATTTTGTTTGTCAGTTTACTCCAACACTTCCCATGTATTCCATGGCTGGAATTTCCAGCCAGCGCACTATGCGACTTCGTGGAATAATTCGCGGACGTACTGTGACGGTGTTAATTGACAGTGGTGCGAGTCAACTTCATTTCGGCGTCCCTAGTCCCAAAATTGAAGCTGAAAATGGATCGAACGGGCAGATTTGGCATCCAGTTAGGAGATGGAAGACGCCAAGAATCTGAGGGTGTGTGCAAAGTACTCGTTTCCTTACCCGAATGCGAGGTGGTGGCGGATTGTTATGTGTTCGCATTAGGAGGGGTAGATATAATTTTGGGAATAGCATGGCTGACAACATTGGGAGATGTGCCTACTAATTGGGAGTCTATGACGATGAAGTTTGCGTGGAAAGGGAAATTCGTCGAGTTAAGAGGGGACCCGACACTATGCCGGGGACCTGTGGGACTGAGGGCATTATTTCGAACACAAGAGGGGGAGTTTTGGGGGTGATACTCGAGGGGGAATCTACAAAATCAGTTACAGTTGAATCGGGCCGCATGGAACCGATATTACGTGAATTTGAGGTGGTGTTTGGGGAACCGTCAGGACTTCCTCCTTCTCGAGCCACAAGATCATAAGATCGAGCTAGCATCAGGTGCACAGTGTTTTCGCCTTATCCGCAGTTAGAGAATCCTCTGTCGGGATAAAGACAGTTTTCTCTTTTTGAAAAAAAGAAATGAACCTCCTTCCTTCTATTTAATTTAGGCTAACCAATCGCATCATTGCAGCCGGATTCTCCTATTACGTCCTTCAGCCAGGAGCAGGCTTCATTCTCTTATAGATATGAATTAGATCCTCATAGCGAAGGCAATGCGGTGCTAGGATAAGGGTGCCAACAGGCGTCTATTATTGAATTGACCCGATAGTACCCGTTTTGGTCGGAACAGATCTACTCATTTTTTATTTTGCAGCCCAGTGTCAGTGCGTCCTTATCGATATGGGCAGGTACAGAAGGATGCGATAGAAAAATTTGTGGCCGACAAGTTGGCGAGGATAATTCGCCCCAGCTCGAGCCCTTTTTTGAGCCGTGTTGCTAGTTAAAAATAAAGATGGTAGTTGGCGATTCTGTGTGGACTATCGTGCGTTAAATAAGGTGACTATACAAGACAAGTACCCGATTCCGGTGATTCAAGAAATGCTGGATGAGCTAGCTGGAGCCGTGATTTATTCTAAAATTGATCTTTGCTCGGGGTATCATCAAATCCAGGTTGTTGCGCAAGACATACCAAAAACTGCTTTTCGCACTCACAGTGGGCATTACGAGTTTTGGGTGATGCCTTTTGGACTAACGAATGCACCGGCAACTTTTCAATCGATTATGAATGATGTGTTTCGACCTTTTTTACGCAAATTTATGTTCGTTTTCTTTGATGACATTCTGATTTATAGCCGCTCGTTTTCTTTACATCGGGAAATCACAGCTCGTGGGAGGGATTTATAGCCGCTCGTGGGAGGGAAATCTACTGATATAATAATTATTTCAACAATTAATAATAAGATCTTAATAGTTGTTTAATTAAAAATTTATTGTAGATATTAAAATATTAGATTTTATATTGAAGATTTGATCTGATTCTCTTAGAAAACTCTATTCTAAACCACCCATCCTATAAATAGAGGTGGTGACCGATTTTCATAGTATTTCCATAGCTTATTGTCGACCACTTCATCTTTTGGAAGGCTCGTTAGCATATTGCACACGGTCTATACGAGTTTAGACAGGGTAATAGATTAGAAGCTTGTCAAGGTTAAACGTCAGTTCGTACAGTTAAAGACCGATGTCAATTATAATCATCCAAAACATTTAGAATTACTGTTTTATTTGAAATATCATATATGATCATTATGTGATCATGGTCAAAGGTGCGCTTTTCAATGGGGTTTCATCACAATCCACCAACGGCATTAATGGATCGAGTAATTTTGAGATTGGTCAATCATCGACCCTTTCGGATACTCAATCATGTCTTCAATGTAATCTATCATTACCCAAAATAATCAAATGTACAAATTTGAATACTTGATCAATAATTATGTAATAATCAATGGCGGCACTTAGGATTCTCACAAAGGATCACTTATTACCCTTAATACAAATTATAATCCATACTTTTACTTGGAAAAGACGATGAGAAAGCACTTAGAGAATGTTAGGGAATTAGGGTTTATCCTCACGTGCATGCACTCGTGAGCTGCATGTGATCATGCATGCCTAGCATGTGAGAGTTACAGTTGTGTATAGCTATAATAAAGATACTTTTATGCTTTTCAGTCGAGCACCGCGTGGACCGGTGTTTGTTAGCCACATGTGGTGAGTTTGTTATTCTGTTAGGGTGAGAGTGGTACTTAAGCTCTTACATGAGCTTTTGGACGTATGCTTGTAATCCTTTGAGAATATTCTCTTAATCAAAGTATTTTCCTTTCATTTCTTGTTGTCGTCTCTCGATTCAGCTAAAATCTTACTGTTAGATTGGGATTGATGCTCAAGGGTGAAGCTCAATCCTAACATTTGGTATTCAGAGCCAACTCTCAACACCACCGCATGCCTAGAAAGCCCGGGATGGAGGGTCACGTGACGAATATGGAGTTACAACTGAGCGAGATGCAGCAGCATCAGCATGAGCTTGGGGAGTCGTTGAGCCAATCTCATATGACGGCAATGAAAGCCCAGTTTGAGGAGCTGCGTGGCGATCTTAGGAGCGGAGAAGGACGAAGGAATGGCAAAGAACCGTTGGAGGACGGGGACAAGAACTCGCGAAACCAGAAAGAAAAAGGTAGTTCGTCCATGGAGTATGTGGAGGATGCTGAAATGATATCATGGAAAGAATTCACGGATAGAGTTGTAGAAAGGTTTGGGGAGGATGATGGGAAGAGTGTTGTTGCCCAGTTCACCAATTAAGACAAACTGGTGACGTTTCAACACACACTAGTAGGTTTGAAGAGTTAAAATATTTCATTGCAGTAAGGAATAGAGAGCTAGGGGAGGAGTAGTTCGTGGAGTGTTATGTTGGGGGTTAAAGGATGAAAAAGGTAGCGGGGTGCACACGCTTAACCCAGGGAGATCGGGGGCAGGCCATTAGGTTAGCTAAGCAACAGGAGCTACAACTAATGGCATTGGGTAGGGGGGGCCAAGCAATGGAGTAAAGGGAACGAGGTTGGAGTTAAGAAGGTAGTAACTGATCTGGGGAGTAAGAGTATGGGGCAGGGGAGCCTACAACCTACAATTTTTAAGAAACTAACACCTGCTGAGATTGAAGAGAGGATGAAGAAAAAAATATGTTTCAATTGCGATGAGTTGTATCAATTGGGGAGCAAATGCAAGAAACTCTTTAGTATTATTTGTGAGAAAGGTGAAGTAGGTGAAGAATTAGTGCTGGAGAAAATGGAGTTGGAAGAAGGAGAAGTTCAGATATCGGTAAACACTCTAGCGGGCCAAAGGACGACTGACACTACAAAGTTGCAAGGGAAGGTGGGTAAACATGTTGTGACTGTGTTGATAGACACAGGGAATACCCATAGCTTCCTCGACACTATGACGGCTACAAGAATAGGCTGTGAGGTGGAATACACCAAACTTGTAACCGTAGCAGATTTAGCCAAACTTGAGTGTACTACCCGTTGCCCAAAGCTAGAGTGGGAAATGGGGGGATGCAAATTTATATCTCCCATATGAATGTTGCAACTAGGGGATGTGATATGGTAGTAGGGGTGAACCTATTGAAGCAGCTAAGACCTGTAACCTTCGACTTCATGGAGCATAATATCAGTTTTATAAAGGATGAGAAGAGAATAGTGTTGCAAGGAACTAAGCACGAGGTGGCGCTAAGAATGATCATGGGCAAGTAGTTCTCAAATACTTTGAGGAAAGGCAATGGTTCCTACATGGGTTGTCTTTACATGATCTCTGCAGAAAAGGTGGTAGGAGAATGCAAGCCACACCCAATGTTGGAGCCATTAATCACCAAGTTCCACCCTATCTTCGATTTCCCTGTTCAGCTACCATCTGAGAGAATCCATGACCATAAAGTTACCCTAAAACCAGGCACGGTGTCCTTCAAACAGAATGCATACAGGTACCCGTATCTCCAACGACTTGAAATTGAGAGATTGGTTAAAGAAATGCTTAGCATGGGGGTAATACAACCTAGCACTAGTTCATTCTCTTCTCCTGTGCAACTTGTTAAGAAGAAAGATGGTTCTTGGAGGTTTTTTGTTGATTATAGGAACACTCATTAATTGTCAAGGATAATTTCCCTATTCCATTGATAGACGATCTCCTTGATGAGTTAGGTGGTGCTGTAATTTTTTCTAAGACTGACCTTAGAGCTGGATACCACCAAGTACCCGCATGAGGATGATATCTACAAAACAGCCTTTGTCACTCCTAGTGGTTTATATGAGTTCAAGATTACGCCGTTTGGCCTCACAAACGCTCACGCTACATTCCAGGCTCTTATGAATACGGTTTTTTAAACCTTACTTGGGGCAGTTTGTTCTTGTTTTTTTCGATGCCATACTGATTTATATCTCAAGTGTGGAGAGGCATGTGTAACACTTGGAGACTGTCTTTCAGATGCTCGTGGAGCATGAGTTATATGCTAATGCTTCCAAGTGCATCATTGGCCAGCCACAGGTTGAGTATCTTGGGCATATCATTAGCAAAGAGGGAATGTCAGCTGATCCAAACAAAGTAAAAGCCATGCTGGAATGGCCAAGACCAAGGTTTTAAAAGGCGTTTTTCGCCTCGAGGCGTTTTTTTATAGAGGCGCGAGGCGTAAGCCTCGAGGCAAACCGAGGCGTACAATCGAGGCGTAAATAAGAAAATCACACAAAATTATATCTAATATCATAAATTGTAGTTCTAGCAAATTTAAACAATATTATTGATAACTTGGAGACACAAACAACACCTTGTCAGATGTCAAAGCATGTTGACTGCACAAAGAGAAGTGAATGCAAAAAAATTTGAATTTAATTTAGTCAGCAGATCCCTTGCTTTTCTCCTACACAAAGCTCTAATATTATATTATTGAAAAAAATGTGGAATCAACAAAAAAGATTACGCAGAGGAAGTCTTCTTCTGCTGAAAGACTACTGCATAAATTGGGACAGAAACACCAATGCTGAATGCAGTGAAGACAGCAAGGTGCGCTGCTGCTGCTTCGGAGGTGCGCTGCTGCTGCTTCGGAGGTGCGCCGCTGCCGCTGCCTCGCCGGAGACGTGAGCCACTGCCGCTGCTTCGCCGGAGTGGTGGTCGCCTGGCTGCTTCTTAGTGGTTGTCGCCTTGCTGCTTCAGAGTGGTGGTCGCCTGGTTACAATTTACCAAGAATCTACCCTAATTTTACTTCTAATTGATGTTTTGTTATTTAATTTATTACATTTGGGCCAAGCCCATTACAAATTGTATTAAATAAAAAAAAGCCCACTTGCTATATGTTCTTCCTACATGAGGCGTCAGCCCAAAATCACAAAAAAACATCAAAATTTTCTTCCTACATGAGGCGTCCGCCTCAGATGCGCCTCGACCGCCTCAGATGCTCCTCGACCGCCTCGACCGCCTCGACGAGCCTCGAGGCGCAAGCCTCGCCAACACACATGAGGCGCTGCCTCAGTGGCGGTTTTTACCCGAGGCGTACCGAGGCGCGCCTCAGAAACGCCTTTTAAAACCATGGCCAAGACCTGGATCGTTGAAAGCTTTACTGGGTTTCTTGGGGTTAACCGGGTATTACAGGTCCAGAGCTATGGGCTGATAGCTTGGCCACTTAACAACCTCACTAAGAAGGGATGGTTTATATGGAATGAGCAAGTTGAGGTTGCGTTTATAGCAATGAAAGATGCCATGGCATTATCCCTTGTGCTCAGTTTGCCTGATTTCTCTCTACCATTTGTGTTGGAAACTAATGCAAGTTATGGAGGCATTGGAGCTGTGTTGATGCAGAACGGGCACCCAATATCACATCTTAGCAGATCTTTGGCGCCCAAACACAAGGGTTTATCAACATATGAAAAAGAACTTCTTGCTATCGTAATGGACGTCGACAAATGGCAATTTTATTTGTTGCATAATCAGTTTATTATCAAGACAAGAACAGGATCACGAGGTTGTTTTCACGTTGGCTGTGAATTCTTGTACCTCTCATTTTTTCCTTTCCATGATGGATTGTTAAAGTTTAAGGGGAATTTGTTTGTTGGTGCTGGGAATGATCTGAGGTAGAAAATAGTGGAATATATGCATGCTTCGGGTTATGGAGGTCATTTGGGAGTCAATGCAACTTTTCAAAGAATTCGGGCTACATTCTTTTGGTCGGAACTTCGAAAGGATGTCCAGCAATGTGTGATGGCGTGTCATGAGTGCTTATGTTGTAATCGCGGGACCTCTAAGCCCGCTGGCCTCTTGCAACCTCTACCTGTTCCTTCGCAAGCTTGGCAACATATCACGATGGACTTCATTGAAGGCTTACCCCTTTCTCACAATAAAGATACTATTTGGGTCATGGGGGATAGGTTTTCCAAAGACTCCCCCTTTATTGCTTTGAAGCACCCTTTTACTGTTTCTAAGTGTGCTAAACTATTTCTTGATGCTATCTATAAACTCCATGGTCTACCTGCAAGTATTGTTTCTGATCGTGACAAGATCTTTACTAGTCTCTTTTGGAAGGATTTACTTTGAGTGTTGGGTGTGCAACATCATTTAAGCACGGCGTATCATCCTCAATCGGATGGTCAGAGTGAGCGTGTTAACCAATGTCTGGAGACTTATCTCCGTTGTATGTGCAGTCACGCTCCTAAACGTTGGTTTCAATGGCTGCCTTTAGCTGAATTCACGTACAACACTTCTTATCATACCGCGCTTGAACTTACTCTATTGGAGGATTTGTATTGATACAAACCGACTCCTCTTGCCATGCAGTCATATATGGTTCCTCAAGTGGTTGGTGTGGAGGCCACGGTTCAGGATAAGGTTGATATGCAAGTCCAGTTGCAGTGTTTATTACAGAAGGCTCAAGATCGTATGATGCGGAGTGCTAACCGCCATCGCCAGCCTAGGGAATTTGCTGTTCGTGACTGGGTTTATCTCAAACTCAAGTCTTACAAGCAGCACTCTCTTCGCTTGCGCAGAGCTTGGATGCTTAGTCCAAGGTTTGTTGGTCCTTTCTTGATCATCAAACGTGTCGGCCTCGTCGCTTACGAGCTTCGTTTACCCCCTACAGCCAAGTTGCATCCTGTGTTTCATTTCAGTATGCTTAATAAGAGTGAAGGTTCCCTCTCATGTTTCTGCTACTTTAACTGAGTTCGATGATGATGGAAAGTTGATGTTACAGCTAGCCAAGGTCCTTGCTCGCAGGCTTGTGAAGTCTAACAATCAACCAGTTGCACAGGTTCTTATACAATGGGCTCACCTTCCCGAAGACGAGGCTACTTGGGAAGACTTATTAGTCCATTGCTGCTCGATTTCCTTCTTTTTTTTTGACTTGGGGACAAGTAACAAATAAGGGGAGGGGAATTGTTAGCGAATTAGGGTTTATCCTCACGTGCATGCACTCGTGAGCTGCATGTGAGCATGCATGTCTTGCATGTGAGAGTTACAGTTGTATATAGCTATAATAAAGATACTTTTTATGCTTTTCAGTCGAGCACCACGTGGACCGGTGTTTGGTAGCCACATGTGGTGAGTTTGTTATTATGTTAGGGTGAGAGTGGTACTTAAGCTCCTACATGAGCTTTTGGACGTATGCTTGTAATCCTTTGAGAATATTCTCTCTTAATCAACGTATTTTCCTTTCATTTCTTGTTGTCCTCTCTCGATTCAGCTACAATCTTACTGTTGGATTGGGATTGATGCTCAAGGGTCAAGCTCAATCCTAACAGAGAAAAGATCAATCGACATAGCAGATCCAATCACGATAGCATCCATAGATCATAAACGTGAAAAGATACAGAAACAATCCACAGAAAACGTTTCTTGGGTGTATTTTGTAAATACAGACATTTTATCTCAAATAAATCGAAATTCAAAATCACTTAAATGAGAAATCCAACAATTGGTAACGAGAAAGCAAACATGAATTTGAAGCCAGCGGTAATCAAGAACTGAAGCAGGAGAAATTGATTAAAGGATAATAGGAAGGAGAAGAAGAAACCTTTTCTCTCCGCCGGTGTAATACTCCTGGGGTCCATCGGAGTCGCTGTCGGAGTCGTGCGAAGACGGACGATTTAGGTCGGAAAGTGTACGGATTCCGCCGGGACGACTGGTGGAGGGTTTTGAGGGTTTCTTGTCGCGAGAAGACATGGCGTTGATTCCTTTGATTGATTCTTCTGTTCAAAATTAAATAAAAGAGAGAGAATTGTCACAGCAACGCAAGGAGACGAAACGGAAATAACCAGAACAAAAATTTCTCTCTTTTATTCTTTTTTTCGTTTTCTAGTTATTTTTTAAATGTCAAATAAAATTCATAACCTGTCTATAAAAAATATGTATATTTCTATAAATTATTGTATACATTAAAATAATTATAATTTTATTTTTAATAATTATACTATATTATTATTAGACATATAAATAACTTTATAGAATCGGATAACAAATTTGTAAACGATTTAAAATGACAAAATGAAGCCAAGATTTGTTTTATCTTGTTTTGTATCAATCGGGGAGCTGCAAGTAAATAAAATACATTTCAGGAGTATTAATAATGTGATATGAATCGTAAAAGCATGGATATGATGTGCCAAAAAATCTACGGTTCCTAACTGAATAGGTAAAAAAGCTACTTTGTCGTCCACGGCTACTAAATCACCATCCCCAGGTTAAATTAATACTTGTCGTTGTAAATTTGTGGACGGAAAAAGTAGTTTATAATTAAAACTTATGTCGATTCTCTCACAACTTACTATTTATACACAGATAAAATATTATTTTTAAAATCATATTGAAAAACCTAAGTTTTTTCAATAAATAGTTTAAATTATCATTTCCTTTTCATAAACTTTCTTCAATTAAATTTAAATTTATAAAATTTTCTTATTTTTTTCATGTTGACCTCTTTTCAGAGGCGGAGGGAATATGGGGCAATGGGGGTACAATTGCATCCCAATTTTTTTTAAATTACTAGTATTCATTTATTATTTTAAAAATGCCACCCAATTCAATTTATTTTCAAAATAATGAAATTTCAAAGAGTTCATCGTCTTCACTTATAAATAGTGTATTTCTAGTGCTAGTGTGTTTCCTTCAAATGATTCTCCCCAAATTATGTACAAGAAAATAAAATCTCTATTTATTTTTGTTGATCAAGTAGATGTTGAATTTTTCACTTGTTATTGCAAGTGTAGAAAGGGTGTTTTCTCAAATGACTTATGCTAAGAATAAGTTGAAAAATAGCATGGGTGATCAATTTTTAAACGATTGTTTGGTCACTTTTATTGAGAGAGATGTGTTTCTATAAATTTCCGACGAGGATGTTGCTAAACGCTTGCACGAAATGGAGACTCGTCGAATAATAAAATAGATAGTTACGTAATTTTCATTTTGTATTCGACATTGTACGACTTTGAAATTGAATAATATTTTATAATGTATTAGTTTAAAACGTGTTAGTCTTTTTTAAGCTTATAATTGTATTGTCATATATTTTTCGCACCACAATTTAAAAATTATGAGTATAACACTGCCTCTTTCATACATTACTTAAAATATTATTTTTGTGCACATGTCAATATAAAATCATAATGATTTTTATAAATCAAATTTGATGATCCATAAAGATCACTTTTGAAAAAATTATAAAACAATATAGTTTCACTTAAATTGAAAAGTTAAAAAAATAAAAGTATATAAATTTTAGATAATTAAATATATGTGAATTTCCAACCTTCACGACCAACAGTCTCATCTTAATTTTCGTAAAAAACCCAGAAGTATATGATTTTGTAATTTAGGCTTTCGTATATTATCTTTCCATAATTGATTTGGTACTTTTGTTGCTTTTTTAATCGTTGTCTAGTAGTGCAGTTATCTATAATATAATACAAGTTCGACTCTGTCCACCTCAGCCCTTGAAATCCTCTCAGTTTCCTATTTAATTTTTCATATTTTCTAGATTTTTGGAATTTTATCTATATATTAATCATATATAATATTATAAATTCTTATTTCCATATAAGCATATGATATTTATGTTTTGTTTTTATTTCTATGTATATCATAGATCATACTATATATTATTTCATATTTAAGTATTATTTTAATAAATATAATATATATAGTGATATATTAATTTGATATTTATATTTTGATAACTAATTTAATAATAATTTATATAAATTATGTACACTCTTTTAAAATCTAATGAAAATTAATAAATTATATGAAAATGTCTAGATTTCTATATTAGATTATATGTTTTTCAAATATAATAAAAATAAATTATATAAAAAATTTTAAACCTCACATTATTTGAAAATATTTTTTTAATATATATAATTTATCATATATGATTATGATAACATACTTTAAATTATATTATTATTAAAAAAATCCACATATATTTCTGAATATAGATAATAAAAATTGAATGAATCGTATTTTTTATTAAAATAATAATATATAAAAATAAAATAGTGTATAATTTTCTTATTTATTTATATATTCTATATTAATTGTATATTTTTCGAATCTAATAAAAATATATTATATAAAAATTTCTAAATCTCACATTATTTGAAAATGTTTTTTTTAATTATATTATTATTTGAACAACCCACATATATTTTTGAATATAAATAATAAAAATTGAATGAATCGTATTTTTTATTAAAATAATAATATATAAAAATAAAATAGTGTATAATTTTCTTATTTCTTTATATATTATATATTAATTGTATATTATTTCATATCTAAGTATCATTTTCATTAATATAAAAAATAGCCAATGGATATATTTTGATACATATTTGATAATTCAATCAAATTGATGATTTTCCGGCCATATATCATTATCATATAATGAAATTGAGCTTCATTATTAACCGCATATTAAGTTATCTATTAGTAGATAGATAGTTTTTGTTCGAGCAAGTATTAACTTATTATTCAAACAATCCACATATATTTTTCAATGTGGATAATAAAAATTTAAGAATCGTATTTTATTTTAAAACAATATATATAAATAAATAAGAATATTATATAGACTTCTTTATATCATATTGGAGTATATTCTTATTTTTCATGTAGGCATGTAGAGGTGTTCAAAGGAACCGGAACCGTCGGAACCGAACCGTAACCGTACCCGATGGTTCGGTTCTGAATTGTAACCATGTAGAGGACGGTTCAGTTACGGTTATAAAAATTCGGAACCGTGAACCGCCGGTTCGGAACCGTAACCGTCTATTTGGAACCGTATCTCTTTTTTTTTATCAAATTCAATTTATTTAATATATTATAAATAGTCATTTCTTATAATTATTTTTTATAATTGATACATTAAACTTACAGATACATTAATAATTAATATTAAATTAAAATAAATTTTTACGTAGTTATTCTACTATTATATTACAAAGTTAATTATGTGATATGAAATTAAATGATGATACGTATAAGTATGTAATTAAAATAAATAAAATATTCAAAATTTTTAAATATATTAGTATTAATTTTTTGCACGGTTCCAAACCGTAACCGGCAGTTTAAAACCGTAACCGAAATCGCCCTACACGGTTCGATTCCGGTTGCAAATTCTCAGAACCGTCCGTTCTGAACCGTAACCGTGAACACCTCTATAAGCATATGATATTTATGTTATATTTTTATTTTTATGCATATCATATATTTTATTATATATTACTCCATATTTAAGTATAATTTTCATAAATATAATATATATAGTGATATATATATATTGATAACTTATTTAATAATAATTTATATAATTTATATTTAACATTTTCAAATCTAATAAAAAATTATAAATTATATAAAAATGTCCAAATTTCACATTATTTGAAAAAAAAATTTCTAATTTATCACATATGACTATTATAATATATTTGTATTATTCTAACGATCCTTATATATTTTTTCAATATAAATAATAAAAAAAATGAGAATTCAATCAAATAGTATATAATCTTTGTTGGGAAATATTTATGTGTTTTGATTCACATCCCAAAACCTCTCCCGAAAGATGTAATAAGTCCAAAACTGAAGTCTTAGTCTTATTTTAGAACTCACTTGTTAAGGAGTTCAGTTTACAGGTACAATCTGAAGGTACAAGACTAAAGACTCAAGTCAATGACTGAAGTTCTCTTTAGAACTCAGTTCATATTCCAAAACTAAAGGACCATGTCATTTAAAGTATGGCCTGAAGTTTTGAAGTTAAAACCAGCATGAAGCAAAGGTTCATTGTCATTGAAGTTCACTCTAAAACTCTGCATCTGAAGTCATATATGAAGATTCTCCACTGAGTTCCAAACTACTCTATAGGAGTTACCACTTTGGGAAAAGATCTCAGTAGGTGAAACTGAATCTTGTTGCTGACACCAAAAATGGCAAAAAGGACCACAACTCCAACGGGAAGAATTCAAACGAGTTCTATCTCACAACGAATACATTATGTGAGAGACCTATAAATACCCCGCTGCTTCAAACGCTTCAAGCACCGGTTACCCAATCTTACAATCTGCTATTGCTATCATCGCTCTCAAGCTTTCAGATTTCATTCACTAGTGTTCTTAGCAACTTCATTGTAACCGAAGAATAATCTTAGCATTAGATTAAGTTCGAAGCTAGAAGTGATCAAATATATTGTCTATCTAACCCTTTGTGGTTGATCACTATAAGATTATTATTACTCCATTAACTTGGAAACCCTCGACTAACATCGAGACTCGTGGACGTAGGAATTTTTATCTCCGAACCACGCAAACCAAATTCTGTCTCTCTCTCTTACATTCAGTATTTATCTTTTAGTGATTATCATATTTGAATACTAATTAATTGAAAAGAGAAAGATTGCATTAAGTTTTCTGAACAGACGAGTAAGATTTAAAGCCACCACTTCCGCACGTACACTTAAGATATTAGTCCATCAGTCCAATACTAAGTGTAGACTGAAAGATTGCTATCTAAAGTATCAACTCTCACCGAAGTTTCCTCCCTTCAGTTCAGGAGCTCACTAAAGCTTTTAACTTGAAAATTCTAAACTGGTGTATCCCCCCCCATACACGCAGTATACTCGTTTTGGGACCAACAAGTGGTATCAGAGCGTTGTGTTTAAACTGTAATACCCCGAAATACTATAGCCATAATTAAAGTGTGATTAAAGCTTAATTAGGGCATTGCATCCTTAAGAGAAAATATTTATGAGATTAAGAAGAGTTTGAGGGATTTATTCTATAATTTAGAAGAAAGAATTATGACTATTTTGTTAAGAAAGAAAATGGAATTTATTAATTCCATATTAGCGATAAAAGAGAGGGGTTGAGATAGAATAAATTCAGACGAAGCATACCCCTCAGAAGAGAAACTTTTTAGCTATTAGATAATATAGAAAAATGGAATTAGAAATTTCATTAAGCTAGAAAACAGATAAAATAGAGAATAAAAATTTATTATTGCAATTTCGGCAATAATTAAATAAGTTTTCGGTTAAAATTCAGTTTGAGAATTCAACAGTTGTAGTAATACCTACAATTTATGCCCGATTTTATAATATATATAGAAGAGATTATTATGAAGATTTTACTAGAAAATATCGTTTTAGAAAGAATTTATTCAATTAGATTTATTCGGTATTTTAAAACTTGAATAAGTTATTCAAATGAACTCCAAATTACGAACGGTCTGAACCAGTGAATTCTAGATATCGAGATGAATCATCCAGCATTAATATCTCGAATCGCGAAAAATGAAGAATCGGGACGTTCTAGAAGACTCTAGAGACTTGTAGATGATTATTTAATTATTTAATTAAGAAAATATCTTACTTAATGTATATGAATACTTATCATTTTTCATCATCATCCACCTCCTACACCTCCAAATTTCGTCCATCACCTCTCCTCCCCATAACCAAATTTTCTTCTCCCAATTTATCAATATTTCAAGCTAAATTTGTCCAAAATTTCAAGAAAAAGACCATATTAAGGTAAATAATTATCATCTCTACATCTTTAGCTTGTAAAATTGATGAAAATTTCCTCTTTTCATCCATGGTAATCTTATGTTCCATAGCTTATAGTATATGGCTTTAATTTTCAAATATGTTGTAGTAAATAGATAGAATGGTATGTTTTAAGTGAGACTATGAAATGAATTTCAAAAGAGGATGGATATTTGGATTTGCCCTAAATCTTCTACATGAACCCTAATTTGAATTAGTAGAATTTGTATGAATTTGCTTGATTTGAGCATGGATAAGTATCATTAGACATCAATAAGCATAATTAGAGTAAGAAATTAGAGCAAAAATCCAAACTTCCTAAGTTGTCATAATGACCGAAAATTTCATGATGGTGCTCTATAAGATTTTGATTTTATTTGTTTAATTTGAGATCATATTTGAGTTCAATGGTATGAATAAGGCCTAGAATAATTTATAGAGAATTTTTCAAGCACTAGAAATAGATTTTCAAAAATCTAATGGTTAATGAAGTTTCATAGTTTACATATGTGTTGATGTTAAGTTGTTTGATCTAAGGTGATATTTGAGATAAGGGAAGAATATGATGGCTAATGTAAATTTATTAGATTTAAAGAGCCATGTATGTGAAAGTTAGAAATTGTTAGTTTAGTATGTAAAGAAGGAAGTATTATGATTGTGTAAGTTAAATAAAATTCAATGATAGAAAATGATTTATGAGTATTAGTAAGTGAATAATCAAGCTTGATTGATCTTCATAAGATAAATATGCGTAAGTTGATATTTGGTATAAATAAAGAGTATGCATAATTATTAAGTATGAGGTTAAGTATGTAAGTAAGCTTATAAATAATCTTAGAATACATAATTATGTGTATTTATAAGATTGTAAATAAGGAAATAGATTAAGGATGCAATGACCCGAAAGAAAGTAAAATCTTAGTAATCCGAGTTGAGACGAGGGATTTTCTTTAAGTAAGCAAGTATAATTGAGAAATAGTGGAGTAATATCTTTCTAATGTACTCCAAATTTATATATTTAAGGTGCAAGTGAAGTGAAAAGAAGAGGGACGGAACCCAAGAAAGAAGAAGACGAGCCTTTGACTTATATAGAATAAGTCATTCAGGTGGGCACTTCTTACTCAAGTATGCATGCTATTTATGAAACATTTGATTATGCATGTTATTTTGAAAGATGTGACTTGCATGTTTTAAGTATGAAGTATGATGTATGATGCCTATCTACGAGAGAATTACGATATCGGCCCTATGCTGGACGAGCTGCCAGTAAGGGTTTGTGTACACATATGTGACCGTGAGCCGGTGAGCGGACTGGCCGGTCATAGTGTTGAAGGGGAGGCCTACCTTTCAACACAAGAAGTGCGTAGATATGGTGAATTTGATTGATTTTGTCTGCAGACACAAGTATGATTTGATTATGTTACAGTTTGAGCATGAGAATGTTTTATTTTTAAAAGAAAGCATTTGCAAGTCACAAGAGCATGTTTTAAAAAGTTTTTGGCAACGTGCCCACTGAGTACATATCTTACTCATGCCCTGCATATTCTTTTAAATGTGCAGGTTGAGCAGCAGAGGTGGAGATGGTGTTGAATGCCGGTTTTGGGCTTGTTTTTCCCTTGGTGAATCATGGTGTTCAACTTATTTCCCTTTGGTTTGAGTTCTTCTCTTGGTGAATTGAGTTCCGAGTTTATAAATTATCCGTATGTTTGCTTTTGCTAAAAATAGGGCAGCCTCTGAAATCCTTTTTCAGCCCATTCCATTTGTCCGAATTTCTGAAAATTTTATACCATTTTAAAGATCTTTTCATTACCTTTCTAACGGTTCTTTCGGATCTAAATTCGGAGTTCGGATGAGAAAGTTATAAGCTTTTGAAGTTTAAGTGTCAAACCTGTCGGAATTTCCTGCGAAAATTTGATATACTTTATCCTGAGTTTAAACCTTATTTCCAAGAGTACAGTAAGTTAACCGAGTCATGGTCTAATTGCTTAACTAAGAGAGGGTTAAGAAATTGGGCTGTGACATAAACAACCACTGTTTCAGAACCCAAGGTTTTTAAACAGATCTTTCAGAAAACTTCATTTGCATTTATCTAATATCTCCAATGGAGAAGTCTCTTGTTTTGCCCATGTTCTCAGTTGAGGACTATGACTAGTGGAAGTACAGGATGACTTCTTACCTGAAAGCACATCATGTGATGATGTGGCAAGTCATCACAACAGGACCAATCAAGATTATGAAAATGTTTCCTCAGGGAACAACCGGCGTAAGAGAACCAGCCACTAAATTGAAGCCACTCAGTGAATACTCAGCCGATGAAAAGAAGATTGGAGGTCTAGATGACTATGCCAAGCACATAATCTCAGGCACATTGGAAAGACCAATGCTCGTACACATTCAACACTGCGAGACTGCAAGAGAGATGTGGAAAACGTTCGAGCAAATGTGTGCAGGTTCTGAGGAAATCAAGGAGAATAAACTAACCCTTGAATGCCAAAAATATGATGCTTTCTTGCAGATACATGGAGAATCTATTAGTGAAGTGGAACTCAGGTTCATGCAAATTCTAAGTGTTATTAGAGCTTTGAAGCCTGAAAAGTACACACAACGAGAGATCAATCTTAAGATTGTGTGGTGTCTTCGACGTGAAGAATGACTGCCCTATCAAATACAAATTAGTGGGCATCCAGACTTCAACACACTTACAACTGCTACCATCTTCAGCATACTGAAGAGTCATGAGACAAGGCAGAAAATATTGGACATCTCAACTCCAATTAGAGAAGCCATTCCTGCTCCATCAACGTCTCAAGATATTGTCGTTTTCAAGGCAGACAAAAGCCCAGTCAAAAAAACCAAGCCAGAGGCACTTAACCTCGAAGGTATGACCAAGGCTGAACTAATGGAACAATATGTTCTAATGGCAAAACGTTTTGAACGTGCATATATGAAGAATAGTAGATTCAGAAAATTTCATAGAGAGAATCGTACTAGAAGAACCACACCATCAGCCACTGAATCTTCCACATCCACTCAGGAAGGGACTACCACTCAATCCAAGCCTGAAAATCAATATAGCAAAGGTGTTTGCTATGAATGTGGAGCCTCTGATCACTTCAAGCCTGACTGCCCAGACTTTAGTAAGAAGGAAAGGGATGAACTAAGACTTAGAAGAGATCAAAGAAATGTTGAATGAAAAGCCATGCTTGTTGATGATGATCCAAATCAAATCAACACTCCTTCCAAATCAAGCTATGAGAAGCACTTCTCTGACTCTTCAGAAGATGAGGATCTAGGACTCTATGCTACTGAAGAAGATGAGTCAACTGAAGTCTTCTGCTTGATGGGCAATGGAGAATTCGTCCCTCAGGTAATCTATGCGCATGTTATGCCTGAAGGATACGTTGATCCTAAAACCAAGAACTCTAGATCATATACATCCATTCCATCCATTTCATCTAAACCTGAGATTCATATTTTATCTGAAAATACACAAACTGACATACCATCCGAAACTGATAATTCTTCAGTTGAGGATGATGTGAACATGGATGATGATGAGACAACTGTGTCAATGGAGGACTATGAATCTCTAGCTGAAGATTTTCGCAATCTACAAGCTATCTTTATTAATAAAGAAAGAAAACGAAGAGCTGACTTCCAAGTTGGATGTACAAACTGAAGGCTTAACTAAAAGCCCATCTAATACTGAAACATATGAGATGCTTCATCTCAAGAAAGATCTTGATGCTAGGAACAATGAGATATAGTTCAAGGATTCTCAAATACGAGAACTTACTGATCGAAATACACTTCTATCTGAAAGGATAGAATATTACAAGATGAAGGTTGAAACTTGGACCAAATCTGGATACACAAATCATATGTTGAGTGAATCTCAACGACCTCAAGGCAAAGGCCTTGGTTTCAATCAGGATAAGGCAAAAGTGCCTTGTATGACTATACCTAAACCATCATTTCCTATTATATCCTTTGTGCAAGGACCAAATCGTGATAAACAAGAAATGATTGCCACTGAGGCTGTCAAAGCCACTGAAAAGGTTTCTAAGTACCAAGGGAAGAAGCCAATGACTGAAAAACAGTCTAAACTGAAGGCAAAAAGGGTCTTTACTCATCTTGCAGTAAAGGCTACACTTGAAAAGGTTAAGGCAAAGAATGTTGCCACTGAAAAACCTGTTGCCACTGAGAAACCTAAACAGGCTTTCAGGAAGAATGCTTCTCCTGAAGGCAACACACGAACTGAAAGGAAGACTTTCAGAAATTCTAAAGCCCCTGAAAGGCAAAAGGCTAACAAGAATCAGAAATACAGTACACGTGTCACTGAAAGGCATGAAGCTAAGAAACGCTTTCAGTCTCCTGAACAAAAATACTATAAGACAAAGTGCTCTCATTGCACTTGCTCATCATACGGTTCAAGTCCAAGAAGTTATGATTCACATAACTCTCGAACACAACGTTGAGAATCATATTTGAACAATGCCTATTACAGAAATGAACATAGGAATTTATCACCTAGTTCATACTCAAACAGTTCTAGGCGAACAAATGTTTACTATCAAAGACCACGAGGGTCAGTAAACACTGAGAAGCGTTGGACTAAAAGTCAACAAAATACAAAAGCTAACTTTAAGGATAATTCAAAGCCTGAAGTAAGCAAGAAATATGTCTCAAAGAAGAAGGAAGTCAATACTGACTTTCAGAAGAAAAAGACAAATGATGCATCTAGCACACTCATTATTAGGCAAATCTGGGTGCCAAAGCATAACATGCATACTGAATCTGGTTCTAGTTCTCAACTGGATCCTAATACTCAGTAATTGCAGGATCAAGGACCAAGGAGAGGTGCACAAAAGGAGCATTCAAGCTGGATCATAGACAGTGGATGCTCAAGGCACATGGCATTTCAGAAAGAAGCTCTCTCCAACTACACTGAGAAAGATGGTCCTCAGGTAACCTTTGGTGATAACTCAAAAGGTTTCACTAAAGGATATGGTACTCTCAATATAGGGAATGTTTCAATTGATAATGTTTCCTATGTTTCTGGCCTAAAGCACAACTTACTTTCAGTAAGTCAGTTGTGTGACAAAGGTTTTAATGTTGTGTTAGTTCTGATGAGTGCAGGATTAATAAGTTCACTGATGAGACCACTGTAATGAAAGGATTCAGGGTGGGAAATATTTATGTTGCAGACTGGAAAGCCTCCTCCCTTGAAACATGTTTGGTCTAAAAGAGCAATTCAGAATAAAGCTGGCTATGGCACAATAGACTCAGTCATTTGAACTTCAAAGTCATCAACAGACTTTCAAGACACAGTCTAGTGCGTGGATTGCCAAACCTGATCTTTGACAAAGACCACATTTGCGGAGCTTGTCAAAGTGGAAAGCAAATCAAAGCTTCATTCAAGACCAAAGAAGCTCCATCCACAGAGAAGATTCTTCAACTTTTGCACATGGATCTATTTGGACCAGTGACTCCACTGAGTGCCAATGGTAGGAAGTATTGTCTTGTTATTATTGATGATTTTTCTCATTATACATGGACAATATTTCTCTATCACAAGAATGAAACCATGGAGTGCATACATGCATTACTCACAAAACTGAAGAATCAGAAGTCAACCAATGTTATCACCATACGCACTGATCGAGGAACTGAGTTTCTCAATGCAAAGATTTTAGAATTTTGTGCACAAATGGGAATTGAACATCAGACTTCAGCTGCAAGAACTCCACAACAAAATTGCGTTGCAGAAAGAAGAAACAGGTCACTGAAGGAAACTACAAGAACTATGCTTAATAGTTCATGAATTCTAAAGAAGTTATGGGCTGAAGCCATCAACACTGCTTGCTACACTCAGAACAGATCACTTCTGACCACACGCTAAGGTAAAACTCCATATGAACTATGGAATGAAAGGAAGCATACTCTTAAAAATTTCGTGCTTTTGGTTGCAAGTGTTATATTCACAATAATGGTAAAACTCAGTTAAAGACTTTTGATGGTAAGGTTGATCCAGGATTTTTCCTTGGTTACTCAGAGGAGAGTGCTGCCTATAGAGTTTTTAATAAGCATAGCCTTATAGTGGAAATAACACCTCATGTTATGTTTGATGAATCTATTTTTGAGTACAGGTTAAAGGAAACTGAAGCTATTACTCAAAGACTTCAGAATTTGAACTTCCAACCTCCAGTTCAAAGTACAAAGGAGATTCTTATCTGGAATTTAGAAGATGATGATGAAGAGAACACTCCAATTGAAGACACAACCATCAGATTAGAACAAGAAAAAGAGCCTACTGAAGATAGGACTCAAGAACTGGAAACTGAAAATCTTCCTCAAACTGAACCTGACAATCTCACTTCTGAGATTCCATTAAGAGAGGAAGATTTTCAGTTTCCAGTTCTTGAGTCCTATCTTCAGTAGGCTCTTTTTCTTGTTCTAATCTGATGGTTGTGTCTTCAATTGGAGTGTTCTCTTCATCATCTCAGAAGTGAGATTGTCAGGTTCAGTTTGAGGAAGAT